>OZ008369.1:67179498-67448478 GCA_963931995.1 Phaonia tiefii
AAACCTGGTGAAAAAATTAAGAAGCAAAAGAAGCAAAAGGTTGTTGCTAAGGAAGAACCAGCAAAATCTGTGAAAGAGGAAGCGGTGTACGAAGATATGCCACAAGAAAAACCGGAAGATGTCAAGCAAGCAGAACTTGTCGAATCGCATGAAATAGCAATTAAAGAGACATCAGAAGACAGTCCGTTCGAGGATACTGATATTCCCAAGAAGCCGAAAAAGCCAAAGCACAGAACACCTAAACAGCCTGAGGAAGGCAAGGAGTATATGGTCAATGTAACCTCGTTCGAAGAATCTCCTGAGCGTCTAGTTCCAATGGAAGTGAGTGAGCCTGAAAGGGCTCCCGAAGAAGAAATCACTGAGGACTTGTATATTTCCGTAACTGAAGTAGATAGAAAGGAAGAAGAACTCGAAGTGACGGATAACAAGGGAGAAGTAAGGAAGCAAAAGATTACCAAGCGAAAGATTAAAAAACAGGTCGGTGAAAAGGAAGAAATAATTGAAATTGTGGAAACTCAACAAGGAGATGAAGAACCAGTGGCTGAAATTACTGTAATAACTACAGAGCCAGACGAAGTTACTGAAGAGGATAAAATGGTCGAAAAGAAACCCGTTAAGCCTAAAAAACCTAAAAAGGTTAAGAAGGACGAGTTAGAGGACTATATTATGAAGCTCATTGAACAAGATATACCTAAAACTGAGCTGGAGAAATACGAAAAAATAGAAATAGATGAACCAGTCAAGTTGAAGAAAAAACCAAAGCAAATATTAAAAGAAAAACCACAACTTTCAAAGGAAGAATTACAGCCAGAAGAACAGCCTGAGGAATTGCAAGAAATAAATGTCCAAGAATCTCAACTAGAGGAAGAAACCCAGGAATTCCCAATACGCGTTGTCGAGTTGCAAAAGAAAGAGGAGGAATTCCAAATTATCGACGATGCTGGAGAGGTTAAGACTCAAAAGGTTACCAAACGCAAAATCAAGAAACAAGTTGGCCCCAAGGAAGAAATTATCGAAATTGTAGAAAAACAAGTCGGCGATGAGCAGCCTGTAGCTGAAATAACTGTAACCGAAGTAGAATCAGACGTGACAGTAGAAACTCCATCCGAAGAAAAACCGAAAAAACCCAAGAAAGTCAAAAAGGTTGCCAAGGAAGACTTGGAAAACTATATACAACAACTCATTGAGGAAGATATTCCTAAAACAGAATTAGAGTCATATGAGAAAATTGACATTGATGGACCGATTAAGCTTAAGAAGAAACCATCTCACAAAGTTAAGAAGAGTGAAGAGAAACCAAAAGAAGTTACGAAACCGCTAGCTACTGAAGTTGTCATACCAGAGGAACAACCCGAAGATGAAAAGACCCCAGAGGCCAATTTTGAAGTTGCAGTAGACGAAACCGATGAGACTGTTCAAAAGCCTGACAAACCTGAAGAAATAACTATGCAACAAACTGAAGTTAAAACGGAAAAGAAGAAAAAACACAAGGTCAAACAACATGAGGAAGAGCAGCCCAAAAATATCGAAGAACCTATTGAAGAACAAGAAATCACCTTCACCGAATCCCAAACAGAGCCCAAGGTAGAAGAGTATCAGGTGAAGGAAACGGAAACAACAGACACCAAATCAGAACCTGACAGAAAGAAACCCAAAGAACTGAAGCCTAAACCAGAAAAGAAACAAACAGAAGAAATAGAAAACTTTGTGGTTTCCATCAAGGAGTCGTCTCCAGTACCAAAAGAACCGGAATCGTTCAAAATTGAAATTGTTGAAAGTCAAACGGAGGTCGTTGAAAAGGTCAACGACGAAGGAGTTGTTGAAAAACAAACAATCACGAAACGTAAGATCAAACGTCAACAAGGTCCCAAAGAAGATATAATTGAAATTGTGGAAGTGAAAACCGATGATAAACCGGATGTCGAAGTTACAGTAGTTGAAACTCAACCCGAAGAAGAGAATACTTCTGATCAAGTTAAGCCCGCCAAAAAGAAAACCAAAAAGGTTAAAAAGGATGATCTTTACGATTACATACAAAAACTTATTGAACAAGATATTCCAAAGACAGAATTGGAAAAATACGCAAAGATTGAATTCGAACAAAGAGCTAAAAACGCTACCGAGGATACAGTGTCAGTCCAAACCAAAGAGGAACGACCAAAAACTACACAAGAAGAGGAGCCCGAAAAGAAACCCAAAACCAAGAAACCTAAAAAGGAAACCGAGCAATATCCCATTTCTGAGATCAAGATTGTAGAAGAAACAGTTGAAGATCTGCAGCCGTTACATGTCGTCGATATTGTAGAGAGTGCACCTATTGAAGTTCAAGTAGAAGAGGTGTCAGATGAGCAGGGCAAACCCAAGCAAAAGACAACCAAAAAACGCACTCTCATCAAGAAAATTGATAATGAGGATGATGCTACCATACACGTGGTTACTATACAGGAGGAAGACAGTCCTGAGGTAACGGTCATCATTGAAGAAGAACCCGTCGAGGAACCTGTTTCCGTTATTGAAAGTAATGAAATTGCACCAGAACAACCTAAAGTTAAGAAAGCCAAGAAAATAGTAAAGAAGGTGAAGAAAGACGAAATTGACGACTACTTACAGAAACTTATAGACGAGGAAATACCAAAGACTACTTTAGAGCAATACGAAAAAGTCGAAATGCCAGATAAGACCGAGACCAAACCAACGGACGAGACTGAAGAACCTGAAAAACCAATAAAAGAAAAGAAGCACAAAAAGCCTTCCAAGGTTACATCTGTCGAAGAGAAGCCTGAAAACCTCAAAACTCTAGACACTTTACACGAAATCAAAATCACAGAAACACACACAGAACCACAACCCATCACCGAAGATCAACCCAAACATGATGTACAGATCGAGGAAACTGAACAGATAACACCCGAATCCCACAAGGTTACCACAAAAACTACAGAAGAAACAGTCCCCGATACAAAAACAACTAAACCCAAAACAAAACCCAAAAAGCAAACAAGTAAGTGTTGTGGAAGGATGCCCCAAATTGCCGCCAACATGTGTAACCTTTCTTCCAAAATTTTCCCAAAATTTTCTCTGCTCTTGGCGTCAAACAGAGTCTATGCTAAACTGAAATCCTTTCTCTAATCCCTTTATATTTTATTGTCTACCTCTGATTTGATCACAGTGCGTGTCCTTGCTACTGCGTCTCCAGCGTTTTGTTGCCCTTTATCTTTACCCTATTATCTACGATTTTCGCTTTCATAAATGTTAAGTTTTTAACACAGGAAAAAATACTTACCCCACTGGCACAATACTTACCACTTCTAACACCCACTTCCACCACACCGCTATTGCTGCTTGTTGTTACTGAAACTGCTTGCATACTTTATTACGCAAATACCGGTTTTACCACATTGGCTTCGCCGCTGTCATATCAACATCGTTTTGACCGACAGATATTAATTAACCGAAATTTAGAAATTATCTCAAATTTTATTTAAATCAGTAAACAATTGATACACTAATTACTTAATACACATAATTGGTAAGACGATGTAGTAGAAATGCATACGAATCTATTGAATGCGAAACCTTTAATATTTTTGACTGAAATTGGACGAACTTTTGCGCATTTACCAGCAAACAGCGTTTGTAAAATATTGAGCCAAAATCACCATCCTTTCTGTTTTACCTGTCCTCCTTTGTCTTCTAAAAGCTCTCTTAGAGTCTCTCTTCTTTCTCTATTTTACTGTCCTCCCTAATTTATGTAAATATGTCTCTTGCCTTTTTGAACGTTGTTCTCAACAGAAACAATCTGTCTTGATCATAGTCCAAGCCCATTGCCGTTTTGAAGCTTTAAATTAATCCCTTTTTGTCTAAATATAGGTGAAGAACCCGTGGTACACAAGGATTATGATATTAATGTCATCGAGGAGGAGCCCGAAGAGAAGGAAGAAGAGGTAGAACATGTGATGCATGAAATCAGAACTATCGAAGAGTATCCGGAAGACAAGGAAGAGTCACATCCGATTGATGTCATTGAAGAGGAGGAAGATGTAACTAAAGAGGATGTTGAAGAAGATGTAACTAAACCCAAAAAGCCCAAGAAGAAGGTAGTCCGCAAGAAGACTGATGATCACGATGCATTAATACAGAAGTTGATGGAGCAAGAAGTTGAAAAGACAGAACTCGAGAGGTATGAAAAGATAGACTTTGAAACGCCAAAGAAGGACAAGGCGGAGGTGACATCAATGAAACCCACCAAAATCATACGGAAAGAACAGAAACCTAAAAAAGTGGTCATTATGGATGCATCCGAAGTTCCGCAAAAGGTTGATCTGAAGCCATCTAAACGCAAGGAGAAACCCGCGGAAGAACAAGGCGTACAACTTCCCAAATTCAAGCTTAAGAGTCGTATGACTGTAGTTGAATATCCTCCCGAAGCTCTGAAGCCCATTGTAACTAGAATCGGCGCCGTTAAAGCATGTGGTGAAATTTCTAGAAACATCGAAGAGGCCGAAGAGCTGCTTAAATTCAAGCCACAGAAGGTTAAGAAAATCAAAAAGATAAAGGACGACCTGGAAAAGGTTGAACTTGAGAAATATGAGAAATATGTAAGCAGTGAGGACGAATCCGAAGAAAAGGAAACCTACAAGAAACCAGAGAAACAAGTCAAACCCGAAGAAAAACCTGAAGATGTTAAATTGAAGATAGGCAAGGGCAAGAAAAAGGTTAACGATGAAGAAAAGCCTGAATCAGTCACGCTTAAGAAGACCCCCGAGAAACCAAAACAAGTTGAGGAAATGGTAGAAGAAAAGGTGATCAAGAAACACAAGGTGGTCGTTAAAGAAGAGGAACCTAAGCCAGAACAATCTGAATATGAAATGAAACCCATCGAACCTATTGAGTTCGAGGACATTGAATATCCTAAGGAAGAACTTGAACCTATTGAGTTCCCCAAAGAGCCTAAAAAGGAAAAGAAGGATGCAAAACAAAAACAAAAAGCAAAACCCAAGTCGAAACCTGAGCAGGAAATGATAGTCACACAAATTGTTCCTGGTGAACCCAAGAAGGAGGAAGAACAACCAGAAGAAACGGTGAAATTCCGAATTCCTGAAAGCCAAACCACAGAGGAACCAACTGCTGAGGTTAAATTGAAACCATTCAAAAAGGAAAAAGAAGAAATTCCGGTAGAAGATTCATTTGAAGTAACGAAGGAAGAAAAGCTCAAAGAAAAATCGCCTTCACCAACACCTAAGCCTGAAGATAAGGAACCAAAGAAACTTAAGATCAAGAAAGAAAAGCCGAAAAAGAAAGAAATTGTAGAAGAAAAGCAGGAAGTTCCGTTCGAAGTATCTGTTCAAGAAGAATTAGTGCAAGACGAAAAGCCTGTAACAGAAAAAATTGACAAAGTCAAGATCCAAAAGAAGATCCCAAAGATACCTTCCCAAGAGGAGGTTAAAGTCAGTGAGGAAGTTGTTGAACAACCTGAAAAGCCCGAAGAAATACCAATTGAATACAAGATAACCACGACCGTTATTGAACCGGAAGAAGCTCTAGCAGACTACAAGGTACGCGTTGTGGATACCGACGAAAGGCAAGAAACGTTTGAGGAGGTAATTGAGGAGAAGGTAGTAACAAGAAAAAAGAAGGTTAAGCCTCTTGTTCCTGAGGAATATGAATTCTCCTTACAAGAACCTAAACCGGAACCCATACTAGAAGACGAGGCAACGGAGGAAGCCACCGTTGAACTCAAGAAACATGATGAACCTGTTACGGAAGAGGTCACTGTTGAAGAAACAGTATCACAGCCAATTGTTCAAGAAAATCTTGAAGAGGTTACTGTTAAGAAATCAAAACCGAAGAAGAAACCGGTGCCGGAAAAAGAAGCTAAAATAGTTGTCAAGTCAGAGGAACCTGATGATAAGGTCAGTGAAGACGTTAAAGTGGAAGAAATCGTAAAAGAAACTGAACCAGAGCCCGAACCTAAAGTATACGACATTTTTGTCAAAGAGACCGAAGTTGTTGAAAAAGTGGCTGCAGAAGTTAAGGAAGTTATCCAAGAAAAGCCTAAACCAAAACCTAAAGCAGAAAAACAAACTGAGGTATTCCCCAGTTATGAAATTAAAACTGTCGAGTCTGAAGTAGAGAAACCTGTTGTTGTTGAAGAGGAAGAGCCCGAGCAAGTCAAGTTCTCAATCAAACCCAAGAAACCTCAAGAAATTCCAGAAGAATTCGAAGCATCAGTTTCTTTCGTCGAGCCTAAACCGGTTGAAGAAGCCGAAGTTGAAGCACAAGTAAAACCAAAGAAACCGAAAAAACCAAAGAAGGTTGAAGAAATATCGGAACAACTTGATGTCAAGGTTACAGAAACTGAAAAGCCTGTTGTGGCGGAAGTTCTTAAGGAGCAACCTGAAGACGTTAATATCGTCGAAGAAATCCCGATAGAAAAAACACCTGAGGAGTATAAGATTAGGATTTCCGAACAGGAAAAGATTGAAGAAGAGGAGGTTCCAGTTGTTGATTTTGTTGCCAAACCCAAAAAATTAGATGAAAAGCCGACTGAGGAACCCGAAGCTGAATTTGTTCTGACGGAGACAAAGCCAGTGGAACAGGTAACAGAAGAAGCACGTATCACAACCAAAAAGACTAAGAAGAAGCCAAAGGAAGTGGCAGCTGACGAATTAAAGGTTACAGTCGTGGAAGAGGCGGCAGTTGAGAAACCTCAAATAGTTGAAGAAGTATTAGAAGAGGTAAAAGCTGTTCCCGTTGAGGATGCACCGAAAGATGTTCCTAAAAATTACGAATTCAAACTGAAGGAGTTCGAAATTCCTACGCAAGAGGCAGTACCTTATGTAGAAGAAGTTGAAGAAAACCCGAAAGAGGTAATACCGGAGGAACACTATCCCGAGCATCAAGTTAAGGTTACTGAAGAAACTCCTGCATTTGTAACTGAAGAAGTAGAAGAACACGAGGTTAAGATCCATCGCAAGAAGAAAATTGTTCCAAAGGTTACTGATGAGCAAGAAGTGGAAGTAGTACTCTCTCCCAAAAAACCTGTAGACGAAATAGAGGAGGAGGCTACAATTGTCAAAAAGAGACCTAAAAAACTTCATGTCGAAGAAGCACAGGCTGAACTTAAAGTAGCTGTTGTAGAAGAAGCTCCTCAAGAAAAACCCGAAATCGTCGAAGTAGTAGAAGAAGAATTTGTCAAGGATGAACCTAAAGTTGAAGAGATAGTGGAAGAAATTCCCATATCGTATGAATTCTCTATAAGGGAAACGGAACCAGAAAAGGAGGAAGTAGCTGAGGAAGTTTTCAAACTTCCGAAGAAGGAACAACCCACGAAAGAAGAGCCGGAAGAGGAAGTAACTCTTATCGCCAGAAAGCCGGCAGAAACAGTTACTGAGGAAACCACCATTAAAAAGAAAACAAAGAAAACGAAAAAGGTTGATGAAGTTTTTGTAGAAGAAAAGGTTGTAAGGGTAGATGAAGTACCGCAAGAGGTACAAGTTATAGAGGAAGTCAAAGAAATTGTAGAACAGCCCCAAGTTATTGAAGAAGCTCCGAAAGAATTACGGATAGCCGATGACGTAAAACAAAGGGAGTATGAAGTTACAGTTACTGAAACTGAGACTATTACTCCTGAGACTGACGAAGTGCCAGAAGAGGAAGTCAAGCTGCCCAAAAAACCAAAAACGGTGAAACCAGAAATCACTGAAGAGCCAGAAGTTGAAATATCTCTTAAACCTAAACCAGAAAAGGAGCAAGTGTCTGACGAAACTGTTGTGGTGAAAAAGAAGCATACACCTAAGCCAAAGGACGAAGCTGCAGCTGAGCTTAAAGTAAAAGTAGTGGAAGAGGTAGCCCCGGAACCTGAAGAAATCGAAGAGGTTGTAGTTGTTCAAAAGAAACCAATTCAAGAACAAGTCGTTGACGAAGAGAAGGTCACAATTAAACAACCTAAAGTCAAAAAAGAGGAGAAAGAAGAAGCGACGGAGGTTACCCTAAAACCAAAGAAAAAGCCCTCAGCACAAGAAGAAGAATTCTCCATTGATGTCAAGCTACCAAAAGAAAAACAATTTACCGAAGAAACATCTGAAGAAACTGTGCAACTCAAGAAAAAGAAGAAGCCAGTCAAGCCTGTTGAGGAAGCCGCTGATGAGCTTGTTCTTAAGCAGGAGATAGTTGAAGAACGTCCTATCGAAATTGAAGAAGAGGAGATTATCGAGGAAGCTGTGATTAAACGTAGGAGATCCACGAAACCATTTGTGCCTCAAATTGAAGAACATGAAGAAGAGTCATTCAGTCTATCAATTAAGAAGCCACACAAGATTGATGCCGGCGTTTCTGAAGATGCGACTGTGCTCAAGAAGAGACCTAAGAAACCACTGACTCTCGACGAAGCAGCAGCTGAGCTTCACATCAAACGAGAAGAAGAGTATGAAGAGGGTGAAGATATCGAAGAGTACGTTGTAGCACAAAAAATCAAACCAAGACCTCAACAAATAACAGAAGAAGAGGAGCAGGCAATTACCATCAAAAAGCAGCGCAAGAAGAAACAAGAATTCCCCGAATTTACTGAAGTCGAACATGTTACGATTCGTCCTAAAGTAGCTAAAACAAAGGAGGACGTAGACCAAGAATTCAACATTGCTCTCGACTCTTACGCCGAAGAGGAAATCTCCATGGCCGGCAAGGTAAAATTGAAGAAGCCCATCAAGAAGACATACTCCGAAGAGGCCGATGAAGCCAGTATCAAGATCATGAAGGACTACGATGATGGGCAAGCCGCTGTCGTAGAAGAAATTGGCGATGATACTGACATTGATGACGACATCTTCGACGAGGAAGACGATGCATACCGCATTGAGGAGTTGCCACTCGATGAAGTCGACATCAAACGCAAGTCTAAGGTACCACCCAAACCTAGATACTCGATACAAAACGAGGAAGAAGAGCAATTCCTTATTGGCATTAGACGCCCCAAGAGCGATTCAGTTACATACGAAGAAGACTCACTGACATTCAAAAGGAAAAAGAAGGTTGTCGAACAAGTATTCAACGAAGGTCAGTATTTCTATTTCCATTCAAAATAGTCGCTTCTTAGACATTAAATTTCCACAAAATATGCTTTTTATAATAACCACTGCTTCTCATCTCGAAATCTAGGTTTAAATATCATGAATTTAGTTTGCTTATATGATAACAGAATATAATCGCGAGGTAAAACTATGTAAGCCCATGAACATTATTACACAAATATCACAATTAATCGCATTAACCTCACTATCGTTTCCGTGTAGCCCAATGTTAACCCCAAAAATTCCACAAGCATTCGTTTTTTGAAAAATTATAATTTATTTATTTAACAACAGATGGGGCTGCTTTGAACATTACTCGTGTGATGGATATTGAAGGTAAGTTCGGGAGTTAAACTATTCCTTTACTGAAGACATTGTGTTAATCGCTGCTTTCGAACTTTAGAATCAACTGAGGAGAACATCATGTACTCCATTTGCAATTATGTAGCCGACAGTGATGAGGCCATCAATTTAGTTGAGGGTGAGAAGGTCTATGTGATCGGTCGCCATAGCTCTGAATGGTGGTTCGTCAAGAAGAGCACTACAGAAGAGGAGGGCTGGGTACCAGCACAATATCTTATGGAACCCGAAGAATACATTCAGTATGTGCAGAAGAAGTTACATGAGAAGATCGACAAGCTGCCGGTATTTGAAAGTAAGTCGAATTATTTCTCTCAATGTACTCGTTAAATATTTAAGTGATAATCCTTGCCAGCCACAAGTGATCGTCTTTGCTTTGTCCACCCAGTGATTAACATTACTTGTTTTGTTTTTGTCGTTTCTTTGTTCCACTTGTCTATCTATTTTAAAGGACCAGGGCCCGACGAGAAACCTATAGCTCCCAAATTTATTCAGAAATTGCAGCCTATCCACACACCTGAAGGATATACCGTGCAATTTGAATGCAAGGTTGAAGGTGTACCTCGTCCACAGATCGCCTGGTTCCGCGAAACCGCAGTAATTAAACAATCTCAAGACTTCCAGATGTTCTATGATGACGACAATGTCGCCACTCTTATTATTCGCGAAGTTTTCGCTGAAGATGCTGGCCGCTTTACTTGTGTCGCTAAGAATGCTGCAGGCTTTACCTCAACCACCACCGAACTGACTGTGGAGACTGTGGTATCGGAGCACGCATCCGAACGTAAGAGCATCTCACGTGAATCGTCCCTTGCTGACATCCTCGAGGGTATACCACCCACTTTCTCACGCAAACCTAAGGCACAATATGTCGATGAGGACACCGATGTCATTTTGGAGTGCCGTCTTGTGGCTATTCCCGAGCCAGAGGTTGTGTGGACTTTTAACAATGAGGAAATCGACACGAAGACCTCCAAGAATGTAACCGTTGTTACCGAATCAGACATGCATATGTACTGCACTGTTGTACACATCAAAAAAGTTAAAAAATCCCAGGAAGGTACATACGAAGTTGTAGCCACCAATCGTGAGGGTGAATCCCGATTGCCCATCCTATTGAAGGTACGCACAAAGGATAAGGAACCACCACAAGTACTGGAACCTTTGCGTAATATGGTTATACGTGAAGGTGAGAGTGTTGTTCTTACAACACACATCGTTGGCAATCCAGCGCCAACCATTACATGGTACAGAAACGGAAAGCCACTCAAGGGCGACATTAAGAGCGAAAATGACGTTCACACCTTGACTTTGATTTCGCCAAAGCGTGAGGAAACTGGAGAATACACTGTTAAAGCTAAAAATCCATTGGGAAGTGTGGAGACAACTGCTATTCTAACGATTGAAGGTATAGACGATAGCTAAACGCATATATATATTCGTATATTTTTAGATTTTGTTACTACATTTTAACTGTTTTTTGTCCAATAAGGGCCTGTGTTTGATCCAACTTCAATCAGGTATTTCGTTAAAAACAATTAATGTCTGATTTTCGTCGGTTCGCACACTGGGCCATGATTGTGTAGCACAATTTATTAAAAACATTTTAAATATTTCTAGAACCTCCAAGTGGTAATGGCGAACCACCCCTATTCATAGAACGCTTCGAGGAACAAACTGTTCCTAAGAAGAGTACCATTTGCCTGCCGGCTAAAGTTTCTGGCAACCCAGTACCTGAAGTTGAATGGCTGTTCAACAATAATCCTTTATATCCTAACGACCGAATTCAACAACGTTACGATGGTGAAAATATTGAGTTAATCATTAAGAATGCCAACCCAGAAGTCGATTCCGGAGACTATAAGTGCATCGCCAGTAATCCTTTGGGAAAGACCTCACACGGTGCTCGTGTGATTGTCGAAGCAGATAAGGTAACATTCACCAAGAAACTTAAGGCCAAAATTACAATCGAAGAGATTCAGTCTTTGGTCTTGGAATGTGAAACATCCCACGTAGTGACCACAAAGTGGTTCTTTAATGACAAGGAATTGAGTGGCATGGATCACAGAGTAGTCGTCGAAGAGGGCAAAGCCCACAAGTTGGTTATTAAGAACACCAGTTTAAAGGACAGCGGTAAATATGTGTGCAAGGTGAAGAACCTTGAAACACAATCTACGGTGGAAGTTTTGAAACGAAAACCTGAATTCATTAAGCCTCTCGAAGATTACGAAGTTACTGAAAAGGATACGGCTATCTTAGATGTTGAAATATCCACAGATGTGGCGGAAGTTCAATGGTTTAAGGATGGTGAAAGGATTACACCCGAAAAGAAGAACATTGATTTCATCAAGGATGGTAAGGTTCACAGGTTGCTGATCCGTGATGCTACCAAGCACGACGAAGGTGAATATTCATGCAAGTTTGAAGATCAAATGTGCAAGTGCGAGGTTAAGGTAATAGAACTGCCACCAGAAATTGTTAAGCCGTTGGAGGATGAAACTGTCACCGCAGGGGAAACCGCCAAATTTACGGTGGAATTGGATAAGGAAGATGCGTTAGTGAAATGGTTCAAGGATGGTAAAGAATTGCCAATGAATGAACGTATTCAAAGTTCCATTGATGGCAGGAAACAGACCATTACCATTAAGAAGGCCAAGCCAAGCGATATGGGTGAATATTCCGTCCAGGCAGGAGAACATACTTCGAAGGCCACGTTGACCGTGGAAGAACCGTTGGTCGATTTCGTTTTGCGGCTACCCGACGTTACATTGGCGAATAAGAACGCCGATGCCGAATTTACTGTTGAATTGTCCAAACCGGATGTCGAACTTACGTGGTATAAGAAGGGCAAGCCGATTAAGCCTAATAAGAAACATGAGGTATTCGTCGAAGCAACTGTCAGAAGGCTGGTCATCCACAATGCTGATGACGAAGATGCTGGTGAAATCAGCTGTACAGCTGCCAATGTTAGCACCAGCACCAAATTGTGCGTTGAAGAAATTAAGACTGCACCAATCATAATATCCGACAAGGAACAAACCGTAAAGGTCAAAGAGAACGAAGATGTTACTTTGACAATCAAATACACCGGCGTACCACAGCCGGAGGCTGAATGGAGCACATCCAAGAAGGTTATTATTAAATCGAAGAGACTGATACCTACAATAGACGAACAATCGGCTTCGCTGACCATTAAGAAGGTCGCAGAGGAAGATGAAGGCGATTACACCATAAAATTAGTTAATCCAGTAGGTGAAGCTGAGGCTTCTCTACACTTGGTTATTATGCGTAAGTTTAAGTGAATCAAGCTGTGGTTGGAAAACTCTTAATGTGGTACAACTCATTATAGGTAAACCTACGGCCCCTGGCACACCCCAACCTTTGGAAGTGATGCATGACTCCATCACTATATACTGGAAGGCCCCAGAAGATGACGGAAATGCTGAAATTCAAGAATACATATTGGAATACAAAGATATCAAGACTGAAAAGTAAGTTATCGAAAATAAGTTAATCAACATAAGTTAATTTTCAAATCAACATCTTAAATTTCCTTCAGATGGACGGAGATTCGCAAAATCAAGGATACCACTTACACCATTAGCAAATTGAAGATTGACACTGAGTACCATTTCCGGTCGATTGCCGTCAACGAAGTTGGCCCCTCTCCCCCATCACCTATGTCTCCACCCATTCGTTTGGTGGCGCAAGTAAAGAAAGAAAAACCCACAGTACAAGAACCATTACAAGATATAGCCTCCGAACCTAACAAGGAAGTAACACTTTCCTGCGTATTTGGTGGTGTACCTGAGCCTAAGGTTTCTTGGAAGAAGAACGGCACGATTATTGAGACAACAACAATGTCTTATGAAAATCGTGTCGCCAAATACACAATTCAAAAGACTACATCAGACTCGGAAGCCGAATACACGTGCGTGGCTACCAATGAAGTTGGAAGCGTGGAGACTTCCTGCCGTGTCACATTACGAGAGAAGCCATCGGTTGAGGTCGATGAGAAATATCTGACACAAAAAGTACGCACAGGTTCAAACTTAACCATTCCAGCGATTCTAAGAGGTTATCCACAGCCTAAAGTTACTTGGTATAAGGAGACCACCGTCATTAAGAAGACTAAGCGCCAAACTATTGAAACTACAGAGACCACCACCACATTGAGCATACAAAAATTAACTCGTGAGGACAGTGGACGCTACAAGGTTGTGGCTGAAAATGAGAGCGGCTCCAGCAGTGTAGAATGCGTGATACAAGTGGTCGACAAACCCAGCCGACCTCTATCCCTGGAAATCAAGGACATGAAGAAAGACTCAATTAAATTGGAATGGACACCACCTATTGACGATGGTGGTATGGATATCAACAAGTACATACTAGAGAAATGTGAATTACAAAACAAGATCTGGATGAAGGTGGCCGATTTCGAAAAAGACATAACCTCATACGCTGTACAAAAACTCGCCATGAATTCACAGTATATGTTCAGAGTTGTAGCCCTCAATCCAATTGGTGAATCCGAACCCACAGAAAGTGAGACTGTTACAATTACAAAGAAATTCGGTAAGTCATAAAAAGTAAGCGACGATGGACAGAACACATTGTATAACCCTTATGCTTTCCAGATAAACCATCACCACCTAGAAAACCTATAGAAGTTTCGGGCATGAATGATACTTCCTTCACGTTGTCATGGCAAGAGTCCGAAAATGATGGCGGCTCCAAGATCATCGAATATATTGTTGAAATAAAGGAATTCCATGAAACTGAGTATAGACTTTATGGCAGCACAGGCGGCAATGTACCCAACATTCGGGTGACCAATGTTGTAAAGAACAAAGCCTACACCTTCAGAATATATGCCAAGAATGAAGTTGGCGTAAGTGACGCCGTGGAAACTGATGAGAAGATTGTTGTTACCCGTACTATTAGTAAGTCTTTTAATCAATTTTGTGTTTCTTTCAAACCCGCGCTATCAAGGATCGTATGAGTAATTGACGGCTTGACTATAGCCTGAATACTCGATTAAATGTGCAAACATATACTGATTCACGATCCTTGATACTTTAATGCTTTGATATCCCTTAAATAACGCTTTAATGCTTCATTTTTTAAATGCTTTGAATGCACAGTCCCCGCTGAAGTAGATAAGGGTATGTATGTTTTCCCCTCAGCTATAAACATTTTTGTATTTTTTTTTAAATGAATATTCCAATAACATACGTTTTATCTGTCAAACCAAATAGCACCTCCTTCACCACCTCGTAATCTCAGATGTCCGGATATAACCAGCCGAAGTGTGACACTTGATTGGGAAACACCACAATACAATGGTGGTTCTGAAATCACGGGTAAATCGAATTTGGATTTATGAATTCGAATTGTGTACTTATATAGATGACGTTGTTTGTTTTTTAAGGTTATTGCATCGAAAAACGTTCGGCCACATCAACAACCTGGGCTAAGGTTATTACCTTGAATGCTAATATCTTCCAATACACTGTAGACAACCTAAAAGAGAAATCTGAGTATTGGTTCAGAGTGTCAGCTGAAAACGTTGCTGGCCTGGGTGCGCCAGCGGTCACAGAGAGTGTAGCATTGAAAACACATGCAAGTAAGTAGTAGTCAAACTTCCTTACTTCCTTGAAATTTTTGGTTACGAAGCCTTTGAAAAAATTGCTTCTTTTACCAACGAAATTATGTATTTGTGAGCATAATTATTTAAATAATTTTTATGTTTTTAAAGAACAAGAACTAAGATTAGCGTAACTTCTAGAGGAATCTGTTACTTGTTCTATACGCTTAGGTCGTTATTTCACGATGATTAATGTTTCTTTTATTTCCATCTTTATCCAACTCAAGCTGTACCATCACCACCCACAGCACCACTGGAGGCCAGAGTTATTGGTGCCAATACACATGTCTTTGAATGGGGTATGCCCGAGTCGGATGGTGGTGCGCCATTGCTAGGCTATCATATCGCCATTAGAGACATGAAGAAGAGCATGTGGATAGAAGTTGGTCGTGTACCAGTCGGTGTTCAAAGATTCCAAATTAAAGACTTGCAAGAGAACCACGAATATAAAATACGTATATTTGCCAAAAATGAAATTGGTCTCAGTGAGCCATTAGAATCAGAAGAGCCATACCTTGTTTGCACCTCGGGTAAGTTGAATTTATGGTCATTTATTGTGGTCACTCATTTGCAAAAGATTCTGTTGAAAATTTGAAGTTTATAGCAACTTTTAGATAAAACCGTGTCATGTTATACATGATCCTAAGTTTTAAAAAGACTCCCCATTTAGTTTATTATTACGACCATTTACAATCTAATTTAGTTAGTGACCTTATAAACAACTCTACCACCATCCTAAAAAAATATATTTGTGTTTAGCAACCAAATTTTAAAACCAAAATCTGTTTAAATTACCGGATATATTCATGTCTGTCAGTACTGTACATATTATCTGTCAGCTGTCTTAAGAGCAAATTAAGTTTCTCTTTTTACCCAATCATCCAAAACTTTCTTTGTTAGCCTGGCCAATGAAAACTTTACGCAATATTAATAATCACGCTAGATTAATAAATTACGCGTAAGGTTTTAGTGGGCCACCTCTTCGAAGTTAAATTAATGCATAAATGTACTTAATATTAATTAATGAAAGTTCAACGGCAATTTAAAAATCCTCCTGTCAATATATAGGAACGACTGTCAATATATAGGAACGAAATAAGGCTTCACTGTATACATAATTACTTATATATACTTATTTTTTTATTTATGATTTAGTACTTTATGAATTATTTATTTTTGTTACAATTGTAGATTGAATTGAATTGAATTGAATTGAATTGAATTGAATTGAATTGAATTGAATTGAATTGAATTGAATTGAATTGAATTGAATTGAATTGAATTGAATTGAATTGAATTGAATTGAATTGAATTGAATTGAATTGAATTGAATTGAATTGAATTGAATTGAATTGAATTGAATTGAATTGAATTGAATTGAATTGAATTGAATTGAATTGAATTGAATTGAATTGAATTGAATTGAATTGAATTGCATTGAATTGAATTGAATTGAATTGAATTGAATTGAATTAAATTGAATTGAATTGAATTGAATTGAATTGAATTGAATTGAATTGAATTGAATTGAATTTTTTTTTTTTTTTTTTTTTTTCTTCTTCTTTTCTTCTTTATTGAAACAGATAAAAATGTTTTTACAATTCATTATTTCCCCCGCGAAGCCTAAGACTTGTATGCAGGGATATATAGATATATAAATATAAATTTGTATGCTTCATTGCGATTGTATCAAATATTTTTTAACTTGAATTTTACGTTTAAATTTATCTTGAATATTTATAAGATTTAATGGCATTGAGTTGAAGGTCCTTGGTAATTGTACATTCAAGGTGCTCTTTCCGTTTTTATTGTTGAATCTCGGTATTTTATATCGTAATTGAATTGAATTGAATTGAATTGAATTGAATTGAATTGAATTGAATTGAATTGAATTGAATTGAATTGAATTGAATTGAATTGAATTGAATTGAATTGAATTGAATTGAATTGAATTGAATTGAATTGAATTGAATTGAATTGAATTGAATTGAATTGAATTGAATTGAATTGAATTGAATTGAATTGAATTGAATTGAATTGAATTGAATTGAATTGAATTGAATTGAATTGAATTGAATTGAATTGAATTGAATTGAATTGAATTGAATTGAATTGAATTGAATTGAATTGAATTGAATTGAATTGAATTGAATTGAATTGAATTGAATTGAATTGAATTGAATTGAATTGAATTGAATTGAATTGAATTGAATTGAATTGAATTGAATTGAATTGAATTGAATTGAATTGAATTGAATTGAATTGAATTGAATTGAATTGAATTGAATTGAATTGAATTGAATTGAATTGAATTGAATTGAATTGAATTGAATTGAATTGAATTGAATTGAATTGAATTGAATTGAATTGAATTGAATTGAATTGAATTGAATTGAATTGAATTGAATTGAATTGAATTGAATTGAATTGAATTGAATTGAATTGAATTGAATTGAATTGAATTGAATTGAATTGAATTGAATTGAATTGAATTGAATTGAATTGAATTGAATTGAATTGAATTGAATTGAATTGAATTGAATTGAATTGAATTGAATTGAATTGAATTGAATTGAATTGAATTGAATTGAATTGAATTGAATTGAATTGAATTGAATTGAATTGAATTGAATTGAATTGAATTGAATTGAATTGAATTGAATTGAATTGAATTGAATTGAATTGAATTGAATTGAATTGAATTGAATTGAATTGAATTGAATTGAATTGAATTGAATTGAATTGAATTGAATTGAATTGAATTGAATTGAATTGAATTGAATTGAATTGAATTGAATTGAATTGAATTGAATTGAATTGAATTGAATTGAATTGAATTGAATTGAATTGAATTGAATTGAATTGAATTGAATTGAATTGAATTGAATTGAATTGAATTGAATTGAATTGAATTGAATTGAATTGAATTGAATTGAATTGAATTGAATTGAATTGAATTGAATTGAATTGAATTGAATTGAATTGAATTGAATTGAATTGAATTGAATTGAATTGAATTGAATTGAATTGAATTGAATTGAATTGAATTGAATTGAATTGAATTGAATTGAATTGAATTGAATTGAATTGAATTGAATTGAATTGAATTGAATTGAATTGAATTGAATTGAATTGAATTGAATTGAATTGAATTGAATTGAATTGAATTGAATTGAATTGAATTGAATTGAATTGAATTGAATTGAATTGAATTGAATTGAATTGAATTGAATTGAATTGAATTGAATTGAATTGAATTGAATTGAATTGAATTGAATTGAATTGAATTGAATTGAATTGAATTGAATTGAATTGAATTGAATTGAATTGAATTGAATTGAATTGAATTGAATTGAATTGAATTGAATTGAATTGAATTGAATTGAATTGAATTGAATTGAATTGAATTGAATTGAATTGAATTGAATTGAATTGAATTGAATTGAATTGAATTGAATTGAATTGAATTGAATTGAATTGAATTGAATTGAATTGAATTGAATTGAATTGAATTGAATTGAATTGAATTGAATTGAATTGAATTGAATTGAATTGAATTGAATTGAATTGAATTGAATTGAATTGAATTGAATTGAATTGAATTGAATTGAATTGAATTGAATTGAATTGAATTGAATTGAATTGAATTGAATTGAATTGAATTGAATTGAATTGAATTGAATTGAATTGAATTGAATTGAATTGAATTGAATTGAATTGAATTGAATTGAATTGAATTGAATTGAATTGAAGTGAATTGAATTGAATTGAATTGAATTGAATTGAATTGAATTGAATTGAATTGAATTGAATTGAATTGAATTGAATTGAATTGAATTGAATTGAATTGAATTGAATTGAATTGAATTGAATTGAATTGAGTTGAATTGAATTGAATTGAATTGAAGTGAATTGAATTGAATTGAATTGAATTGAATTGAATTGAATTGAATTGAATTGAATTGAATTGAATTGAATTGAATTGAATTGAATTGAATTGAATTGAAGTGAGTTGAATCGTATCACTGTGTTATTCAACTACGGTAAAAGAACTCGCACAAATGTTTAATACGGGTTTTCCAATTTGAGTGATATGATTTCTAAGCGACATTTCGGCCATTTGTAATATGTCAGATCTGACTTTTTTTTTTATTGTATTCAGCAATATATACAATTTCATCATGGAGAGATATACCCAAGAACAACGGTTACAAATTATTACATTTTTTTTTATCAAAATAATCGTTCTTTCTTCGAAATGAAGCTGGTAACACCGTTAATATCAATGGAGAGCGGTATAGATTATCTTTTTTTTGGTTCCAACAAGACGGGACTACGTGCCACACAGCACGTGCAACAACCGAATTATTGCGAGAAAAGTTTGGAGATTCGATTATTTCAAGAAATTGTGACATTGAATGGTCTCCAAGAAGTTGTGATTTAACACCATTACACTATTTCTTGTGGGGTTATTTGATATGATTGGTCTTTAGCAATTAGCCAGACTCTTTGCAAGCTTAACAACTCAATATTGAACGTGCTATTCATGACATACGACTTGATTTAGTGGAAAAGGTGCTCGAAAATTGGGTTCATCGAATTCGTTCCTGCAAAAGAAGGCGTGGAGGCCATTTGAAAGACGTTTTATTCAGCACGTAATAAAAAATAGTTGAATTTCCTAAAAAATTAGTGTGTTTTTTTTTTAAAGAAATCATATCACTCGAAGTGGAAAATCATTATAATTGATTAATTCAATTGTTTAATTGAATTTAAATTGATTATGTTCTTTAACTGGGCCGTTATTAAGTTATATAAAATTGCAATCTATTTTGATTATTAAACAAATGTTTAATATATTTTATATAAATTATTCAATCATTTAACTACTCCATATTTAATTTTCCCATTTTTAAATTTCTCTCCCCTCCCAATATTCAATTATTTTACCTAGGAACATTTAAGTATTCAATAATTTTTGAAGAGTTCTTTGATATTTCAATTATATGTAATTATTTCTTTCCTTAATCCCTCACCCATGTTTGCAGGTCTACCAAGCGTGGACGATGAAGAACGCTCTGCAATGAGTTCGTGCAATACATCATCCTGGCTTCGTAATCATCATATGGTGGCCGATATACACTCATATGCTCGACAAAAATTGTTGCGACATGATGAATACTTCTTCCGTCTTTGGGCCGTATTGAATCCTAAACGGAAATCTAAATAAACCTACATGGATGTACTATAACAAAACAATGTAAAATACTCGGACAGAAATCACATATCACATGAAACTTATTCAAACGAAACTACTAACTAAGCCTAAGTCAAGCGCAAATCTTATAAATTTAATTAATAATATTTATATGTAGCATAGAATTTTTCTACTTTTAAATTACATCATTTATCATTTCTCTAGTGTTTAAGCTGAATTTTCGATTTTGTAAAAATTGTGTAATGCCTAAAATGGCTAATCCCCGAACCTACTTAAAACTAACCTAAATAGGGCTGTTGCGCAGGCGTAAGTGCTGGGAAATCAAATCAAAATGCGAGCGAAGATAATTTCTCAACACTTGGCGCTGGTGCAAACAGTGAAGATGAACTTTATAAAAGGAATTACACAATTTACATAATAATATTTTATTTTTTTTTGAAAATTTGTTAACTCTGCTATGAATTTCTATATATGTATGTATTGATATTTATTTAGATTGTTTTTCTTTCTTTTTTTGTGTTTTAATTTTAAACTGTGATACATTTTATAAAACATCACAACGAACAAAACAAAAATGTTACTGTAAAATATTAAAATGAAAAAAGGATAATATGCACTTAATATCCAAGAATAATGATACCAATGTGTTCGTCTTCAGTTCAAATGGTCTCATATGCTCAAGGTGCGACTTGCATATGACATCAGAAGAAGTGGAGGCGAGGCAGAAGTACATTTTATTTATGAGTTTGTTAATAATTGCATATTTTACTTTTAAGACATAAACTGTATAAATGACCACATAAATAAAACAATATATTACAAATAATTAAACGTCTTTCAATTGGTAATAAGGACATTTGGTTTCAATAATCTGTTAAAAGTATAAAAATTAACAACCTGGGGGTGAATAATATAGAATGACACAATGAATACTGATTTTCTGGGGTGGATTTTTTTTCGCAAACCAATCTACTTAGCCGAGCTCTGTTATAGAATTAACAGAGCTGTGTTAAACAATTTATTAAGAGAAAAGTTGTAACCCCATTGTTGTAAAAGCCTGTAGTTACTACTACGAACTAATTATTTAGTCCTTGACAAGTCGTTTCACAATATGTTTGGTTCGTGGATAATTCTTAGATAATTCATATCAAAGACTAGCCTAGTGTACATTCTGGGTCGTGGAGATTTCTTCGTTTGGCCACATTGGGTCCAAAACTTAAACTTGAATTTCATATATATTGTTTCCTTATTCGTCTTTCCTTATTCGTCCTTCTTGCGTTGTTTTATTCCCAATAATACAACAAGGTTCGTTTTAAATTACGGTAATTACAACGTTTTAACTTCCTTTTATTTTACTTATATAGAACAACAGTTTACTTTATTTATTAGACTTTAACAAGTCTTATATTTTACTATCAATTCGCGTTGCTTACATTACGGGGTTTAATCACAAACTGAACTCTCCATTCCAAAGACCTCCGCTATTTATACCAACTCACCATACTCAAATGAAGTTATGTCTAGCGAATTCAAGAACCTTCTAGCCGTTACTTATCTTTGTAGAATCATCTCGAATGGTGGAGAATTATCTCTGAGGCGAATTCATGTTACTGGTTTAGCGAGCTGGTACGTTGTTACAATGCATACTTTCAGGCGCAGCACTAACCGCCCGTTATTTACATAATGTTAGAAGAGTCATTAAGAGCAAGCAAAAGCTTTTACTTATTCGTAACACTGCCCCCCACTTAAGCCTGTTCGTCTCGAGCAAGCTCAACCCTCCGTTTTCAATACAGGGCTAGTCTTTCCAAATGCACGTCTTTCATTTTAGGTCTTGGACTTTGGCTTTTCTGGATTCTATAAACCACGTCATTTATTCGTTTGACAACCTTGTAAGGGCCTTCCCAGTGGGTCTGAAGTTTTGGAGATAAACCTTTCTTGCGCTGTGGGTTGAACAGTAAAACTAGCTGGCCTTCATGGAATCCTTCTAAATTTGCCGCTTGGTCGTACCTGGCTTTCATCTTATTACTGACCATCTTCATTCTGCTGCGAACAAACTCGTGAAGTTCGCTAAGCTCTTCTGGGATACCATCATTCTCCCCACTGTCGGATGTTAGGCAGTTGCCAAACTCCAAATTTCTAGGGAGCTTTAAGTCTGTCCCGAAGACGGCACTAGCTGGTGTTCGGGCAGTAGTATCCTGGGTGGCCGACCGGTATGCTAGAAGGAATTTTGGTATGCGTTCGTCCCAGAATTTTCTATCTTTACTGACGACCTTTCTCAAATATTCCTCAAGAGCCTGATTAAATCTCTCTCCCGTGCCGTCAGTCCGAAGGCGCAATGATTTCGATCTCATACCACGAATTCCATTCCTCTCGCATATTTCTTTCAAGATGGCAGATTAAAAATTCCTACCCTGCTCCGAATGCAGTTCTAAAGGGACACCAAAACGAGTTATCCAGTTGTTCACGATAACTTTGCTTATTGTTTTCGCTTCTTTATTCGGAATAGCGTACACCTCGTGCCATTTACTGAAGTAGTCCATAACGACTAGGGCATATTGGTTCCCAGAGCGACTTGTTGGATATGGGCCAACCACATTCATAGATATTCGCTCGAAGGAAGCACTTGGGCTCTCCTGATCTCTCTGTACAGCTCCTCCACATTGTTCCTTTAGTTGTCAAGCACTGAGTGCAGCATGCAATCCACTCGGATACAGTTTTTTGACGACCAACCCAATAGAAACGTTCACTTAGTTTCTCCATAGTTTTGCCTTTACCGAGGTGCCAACCACTCGGACCATTACGAGATTCTGCAATTATCTCTTTCACTTTCAAGGCAGGTACCACAATTAGATTTTTCTCCGTTTTACCATCTTCACTTTCCCATACACGGTATAGACAGCCATCTATCAATCTCAGGCTATTACACTGGGCCCAATATGATTTTAAAACGGGGCTTTCTGAAGCGATTTCATTCCACGTTAATTGTCTATCCTCTTCCTTTGCCAAAATAATTTTAGCCAATACAGGATCACTTCTCTGTGCCGTGAACCACTCGTCGTCCGATTCAATTCGCAGGGATCGGACGTTAATAATTTGCTCTTTTATCTCAGCCTTAGAATCCTGCTTACGCTCGATTACATGTGGACGGTCATTTACTCGTCCGGTATCGGCCATTATCGCTCGAGATCTTGACCGTTTCGCGGGTCTCTACAGTCCAGCCCTATATGGCCACGTTCGCCATGATTGCCACCTTTCAATTTCGTTGCTTGCCAGAGCGCTTTCGAGAGAATCCTAATCACTTCCTTCAGTTCGCTAACGGCGCCTTTCAAATCTTTTGATTTGCCTTCCGTTTCTACCCTTCGCACATGATGTGTCTGTTGATTGGAAACAACCCTCGCCGTCTCATTCGCCAAAGCAAATGAAACTGTTTCCACAAATGTAGCTCTTTGTGAGGCAAATACCGCATATCTAACATCAGGATCGTTAATGCCCCTAACAAATGCCTCTATCTTAAATTGCTCTAAGAAAGTTTGGGGTTCTCCAGGATATGCCATCAACACCAAGCGTTTCACCTCGGTTACGAAGTCCTGAAGTGTTCATTATGCTTTTGTACTCGGCCTCTTAATTCCATGCGATATAAGTCCTTCTTGTGATCGCCACCATACTTGCGTTGTAACGCAGCCAGATATCCTTGTTTCTGGCACTGACGGGAATGCTCTGAAGGACTTCTGCTGCGTTGCTTTTCAGTGCTAAAATTAGCTCTACTGCTTTGTCGTTGCTGTTCCACAAGTTCTTAATTGCGACCATTTCGAATTAGAATTTAAAAACGTCGAATGGTGTAGAGTCATCGAAACTGGGAGCTTTCAATCTACTAGAGCCGTCAGAAATTACTCGCACTGGCCCCTCTTGTAACTGAAGTTCACTTAATTTCTTTTGCAATTCACTTACATCATTTTCGACCTTCTCAAACTTATTCTAGACTTGCTCAATCTTCTGTTCAACTTCTTCGAACTTCTGTTCGACGTTTTCGAATTTCTCATTAACATGTATTTCCATGTTGTTCATAACTTCCGAAATTTGTTGCAGTTTGTCATTTGTGGCGTTAGATGTCTCCTGCATTATTCATGAATTTTCACCAAATTTCTTTCCAGTTTGTCGTTAATTATTCGAGAATTTTCGCCAAATTTCTCGTCCACAATTCTAGAATTCTCGTTCATAAGTCTAGAATTCTCGTTCATAATTCTAGAACTATCGTCCAATTTGGCCATCATGGCAGCAAACATTGTAGAAACATCTACATTACCAGTTGCTTCTTTTGTACAAACCTCCATTTCGTCTTTGCAATCGAACTGATATGTGTCAATGTCGATGTTTCGGCGTTTAAATTCTTCTAATAATCCTACCTTATTACCAGCTGTCGGTTGATCTAATTTACTCAACTCCTTTTTTAGTTGTTCAACTTTGAGTTCTTCAAACTTCATCGTTGTCCTTAATTCGTAATTTCACTTCTGACACCAATGTTACGAAAGTCCTTCTTGCGTTGTTTTATTCCCAATAATAAAACAAGGTTCGTTTTAAATTACGATAATTACAACGGTATAACTTCCTTTTATTTTACTTATACTGTACAACAGTTTACTTTATTTATTACACTTTAACAAGTCTTATATTTTACTATCAATTCGCGTTGCTTACTTTACGGGGTTTAACCACCGGTGGTGCAAAGGTTAGTGTGCGCGGCTCTTGTACATGAGATCCTGGATTCGAACCCTGCTCTGACCACCTTCAAAAAAAAAATTTCTTTCGGCGGCGGTCACCTCGCATAGGGACGGCGGCACTATCGAGTATATAG
Organism: Phaonia tiefii; assembly: GCA_963931995.1. Lineage (NCBI taxonomy): Eukaryota > Metazoa > Arthropoda > Insecta > Diptera > Muscidae > Phaonia > Phaonia tiefii. Next base: position 67,204,641 of record OZ008369.1, read on the forward strand.
CCATGAAAAAGCTTCTCAAAATACCGTTCAGAATCGGTGTAAAACTGTAGGTCCCAATCATTGAGTGAAAACTGGAAAGCGCACTGATTATGAGAAGTTCTCCCCGGTCCCTTCATGGGATGTAATGGGAAACCATTTATTTATTTATTTTTTAATCACAAACTGAACTCTCCATTCCAAAGACCTCCGCTATTTATACCAACTCACCATACTCAAATGAAGTTATGTCTAGCGAATTCAAGAACCTTCTAGCCGTTACTTATCTTTGTAGAATCATCTCGAATGGTGGAGAATTATCTCTGAGGCGAATTCATGTTACTGGTTTAGCGAGCTGGTACGTTGTTACAATGCATACTTTCAGGCGCAGCACTAACCGCCCGTTATTTACATAATGTTAGGAGAGTCATTAAGAGCAAGCAAAAGCTTTTACTTATTCGTAACAATATTAAATCCCACTTTCTAAATTGAGTTCGAAGACACTCCTTAAGGACTATCGACTGGCATATCAATTGCCCACAGTGTTTTCGTCTGTGAATGAAAAATGAGGAATTTCAGTTCTGGGTCGTCTTAAGTATGTGGGTCCCATGAAGTTCGTGATGAAATCGAAGGGATAAACCCTAGACTTTTTAATGTTCGCTGATGAAAGGGAGAGTGTTAGTTATTTTAACGGCTGATTTTAAGAGGCAAATGAAGAAAGTCTGTTACTACCAATTCCAATTTTACAAATTTGTACTAATTTTTACCTCATAGATTCTTAGAGGTAACGCTTACATTCTAAAGGTGTGATTATCTCATTCATTTATTGAACATTGCTAAGAGGCCTCATATTCTCGTTCAAAGTATTTCCGGTTCAAAGTGTAAGTGTGAATACCGCACGAACTATTCCATTCCAGAAGCGGGTTGCACTGTAACACTAGAATTCTACTTTGTACTACCGCACAGATACAGGCCCGTAAGTGAGTTTTCTGTGATTTAGTTAATAACTAAATAAAGTGCATGGTACTAAACAATATATTGGTTGGTAATATGTGTGACAACTGTTGTACCTTCTTTAGAAGCAATAACGAAATATTCCATATTTCAGATTTATAATTGCTATTATTCTTTATTATTATGATCGGCCTTTATCTCTTATAATATAACAACTGTCTTATTTTGTAACAATCTTATATTCAAATATTATTGTTCTTAAGAATATCCTTAATTTTGTAGGGTCTTAAATATTTGTTTTCTTTCGTGGCCAACTTCATTTCTTACTAAGATTTACCGCCTCATTCATAAAAAGTTGTGAGATATTTGAGACGTTTTTTGTATGATAAATCGCCTCATTCTCGTTTGATGAATAAGGCCGTTAATCTCCTATTTCTTAAATATTTTTGTCTTAGACATAACTTCCTGACAATAATCATCTCATTTATAAATTTACTGCCTTATTCATAAAAAAACAATGAATTAGCACTAAAACATTCTGCAGTTATTGAAAGCTTTTAGATTTAGTGAAGGTTTCATTAGTACCGTATTCATAATAAGCGTGTTTTGGTCACACCGCTTGCTTATATAATCGCTTGTTTTCTATGAAGCACTTAGCGAGAACTTAGCGACGCGAATCATTTTCGCTAAGTTTAAAATATATTTTTTTATGACGTCTTTTATTGCTTTTTCCTCTTATAACGGTTTTCAAGCATAAATCGGCCGATACTGCTGCAATTTCGCGTTCGATATTCGTACGAAGTTCATCAATCGTCGCTGGCTTGTTGGCATAGACCATAGACTTGACGTAGCCCCACAGGAAATAATCTAACGGCGTCAAATCGCACGACCGAGGCGGCCAATCAACTGGGCCATTTCGTGAGATAACACGTTCACCTAACTTGATTTCCAATAAATTGATTGTGGCATTCGCTGTGTGGCTTGTGGCGCCGTACTGTTGGAACCACATGTCCTCCAAGTCCATATTATCCAATTGGGGCCAAAAATATTCGGTTATCATTGAACGGTACCGATTCGCATTTACAGTAATGTGCCGGTCTTGATCATCACGGAAGAAGTACGGCCCAATGACTCCGCCGGCCCATAAACCGCACCAAACCGTAATTTTTTCGGGATGCAATGATGACTCATGGATTACGTGTGGATTGCTGTCTGACCAATAACGCATATTTTTCTTATTGACGAAGCCATTCAGCCAGAAATGAGCCTCATCGCTGATTGTTGAGGCCTCTTAAAGTTGAGGCCACTGACTCCAAATTTCGGTAGTAAATTTTAATAATTTCGACTCGTTGGCTCATATATCTTTCCATGATGAAATGGCAAACCTTACTGAAGAGAAATGTCAAAACAGTGGGAAAAAATATGGCGTCGTTTGCTGTCCCTATCGATTTACTTTTATAGCGTCTCTGTTGAAAAACCCTTTACATAGTCTTGAATAAAATACCCCTTTTTCTTTGCAACTTAGCAAGCGATGATCGCTTGCTTGTAACCAAAACACGACTAATGAGTATTTTAACTACACAGCAAAAAATATTGACCTGTAAATTTCAATTAAAAATATAATTAAATTTTTTCATAAAATTGGATTAAAAATTAATTGAATCAATTAAATTTTTAATCATATTTTCAATTTATTTTTTGAGTTTACAACAGAACTTGGAGTTGGCAGGGCGCAATTCTACGGCACTAAAAACGTTTAATTTTTGAGTGCATTATCGAATGTTTGCTGTGAATCTTTTTAAATTAATATAAATATGCATGATATGTTCTTAACAAACCTTAATATAAACAATTTTTGTAAACAAAAATTGTTGTGATAAAGTATTTCACAGAAAGTTGAATTTTACAGCGCCGTTGGGAGGCAATATGTGTGGCGGCTGAGTCACCAGCCGTCGTACGGTCTAGTCTTTGATACGCAACATTGTTGTTATTTGTAATTCGTTTATTGAAAGTTTTTATTGTGTTAAATTGTCTTCTTTCGTGATTAAAACTGCGTTTTTTGTCATTGTGCTTAATTGGAAAGTGTTTTTGAATAAATTTTATTGGAAATGAGTGCTTGCGTTGAGTGTTTTGTTTGCAATGAAAAATGTTGCTGTCCCCAAACATTTTTTATGCACTTGAAAAGACACAATTTGCCGCCTTATGCCACATACAATTGTTTACACGAAAATGGTTTTCAAAAATTTCACGTAAAAAGAAACTTTAAGACTTACCTTCTTAGACATTTTGAACGTGTAAAACAAGAGTGGCATAAATTGGATAAAAGCAATACATTTCACCAACAAAGCTGTGAATATGCAGAAGAAATGGAATGCGACAATGGAGTGACTATTGCTGCGGAAGGAGCAGATAAATTGCATGTTTCTCCAGATTCACCAGATGTACCTATTTTTTTTAATTTAATAAAAATCGTTTAAACATGAAATGTTTAATAATAACAACAGTTTAAGAAAACCGGACATTAGTTCCGATTACGAATCCAAATTCTAAAAATTTAATTTTTTATAGATATATGTAAGTAAATATGTATCTGCGAAACCTTGACTAAAATCGCTTTAAAAATGGAACATTTTAGTTTTTTCTAGCGTCGTCGCATGGGGTGGGGTTTCATGCTGAAAAAAGCAATAACGGTTTAATTGATTCAATTCAAGATTTAATCAAAAATCCCGAAAAAATCAATAATTTGTTTAATTAACTTGATTACATACTTAATCAATATTTTTTAAAAAAAATCAATAAATGTGTTAATCAAGTGTGCAAATTTTTTACTTGAAGTTTTTTTTTGACAAATGTACAAATACGTTTAATTAATATTATCATTTTCGTGATTACACCAAAATCAATTAAAAAATTAATCAAATATATAAATATTTTAATTGAAATTGATTTTTACTTTTTTCTGTGTAGGTAGCAAATAATTGACTGACAACCCTGTTTTATGTATTCTCACAGTACTTGGGATGTAAAAACAAGATAAACAATATCCGATAGACCGAATTAAAAAATTTTTATTTAAAGCCCAATATTTGACTGGTTATTTAAATTGGTAATCAGTTGATTTTGCTGTCGTCGCGTCGTAGAAAGAAATGTCAGGTGGTCTGAGCAGGGATCGAAACCACGTTCTCATGTAGAAGAGCCACGTACTATAAAACTATCAAAAAGCTGCTCGTGTATTGAAATATTCAATGAAGAGTGTAAGGGAGAGAGCTGGGAATGATTAACGCTTCACTTGTTTTGTTTGTTGGCATTCGAGTGAAGAGAAATTTTTGATTCATTTTTGACTGATGAAGGGCCAGAAAACATGAAAAATTATCAAGAGCTGCTGAATAAGAAGGATACAGCGGGGGAATCATGCCCTATTTTAACTAGACGTGGACTACCTACCGTACCTGGAAAATAAATCCTAAAAAAGCAATAAGTTCTTCTTAGAAGATAGGGCAATGTTAAAAGGGCAAGAAAAAAAAATTGCAGCGGCTAAAGAAGTTGTATGTTGATGTCTACAAACTTTGTTATCAAAGTGTTCTTTGCCAAAGTTTAACTTTGACATCAGAGTGTTCTACAGAAATATTTGGCAACAAAGTTTTCTAAAAGAAACCTTTGACATTAAACCTTTTTAAAAACTTTTTGGCAAGAAAGTTTTCTAAAAGAATCCTTTGAATTAAAAGTCTTCTAAAATAAATCTTTGGCATCAAAGTTTTCTAAAAGAAAACTTGGGCAATAAAGTTATCTAAACGAAACCTTTGAAATCAAAGTCTTCTAAAAGAAATCTTTGACAACAAAGGTTCCTAAAATAAACATATGAAATCCATGCCAACTAAAGAGAGACTTTTTTGTCAATAGTATTTTCTTTAAAATTTATTTATTTATTCAGTCTTTAGAATACAATTCTTTATAGACCAGAAAATATCTTATTAAATAATTCTTATATCTAGTTGTAAATTAAATCTAACATATTACTAAATTTACCAATAGGCATTGCAAAATCCAAATCATATTTCATATTGATTGAATTAAATTCCTCTAAAGCTCTTGTGATGGGTTCAAACATGCATAATTTGTCCTATGAACTGATACATTAAAAAATTCTTTAAATCTAAGACGTCTAATAGGAACATTGAAGCCAATTATACTAAGAAGAGATGGACAATCAATTTGACCAGCTATCAATTTATATACAAGCAGTATTAATCTCTTAGATCCTTTCCTTTCCTTTCAATTCTATTGCAATATTTATCCGGATATGGATTCCATACTTCAGAAGCATATTCCAATTTCGACCTCACAAATGACGTGTATAACAATTTACGTATATATGGGTCTGTAAATGACTTACATTTCTTCTTATATAAGCAAGAACAGAATAAGCTTTTGGGATTATATAATCAATATGCAAATCAAAATAAAGCTTTGTGTCAAAAACTACACCCAAGACCAATATATGATCAATTTTTATCAGCAGGCTTTTGTCAATGCAATACCTGGAATTTATAATATTAAGACATCTAGCATAGGTTAAATGATTGCACTTTTTAATATTTAATGGAAGATCATTAAGGAATTTTAATTTATTGTTTTTGTTTTTTTTATGTATTGTTGTTTTTATAGTTCTTTACACAAGGTGGCGCATAGTTAATCATTAAAGTTTGTTTATAAATAACTTTTTACTAAATATAGAAAAATGATTTTGAGTGATGGAAATCTTTATTTGGATATTTACAATTAGAAATGTTAAGTTGAAAAGATTATATCCGTACAGTGGCTGCCGCCAATGTTGATACACATTTGTGCACGTTCCATAGCCTTTTCGATGATTTTCCACAGGATTTTCGGTCATAACTGTTCGCATTCCTGTCGAATATCTCCTCTCGACTTCAAGTAGCCCCAAAGAAAGAAGTCTGTGATTTATAAATCGGGCGATCTTTCTGACCAAGACAAATCGCCAAAAACCAGCGACCAGAAAACGCTTCCTTCACAATATCCATTGTGGCTTGTGCCGCATTCACTTCCGGCAGTAAGAAGTCGTTTATCCCGCGAGTTAATGCCGCACCACACTGGCGGTGGATGTAATGGCACTTCGTACATCGTATGCGGATTTTCAATGCCCCAGAAACGAAGATTTTAGCATATTAACGTAACCGCTTAAGTGGAAATGCGCCTCATCGCCCATGGTGCTTTTCGACATAAAATCGTTATCTTCGTAGCTGAGATTGAGGCTGACTTGACAGTAATTCACACGCGACTGACGGTCAGTAGGAATTAACTGATGGACTTTGCACATTGTACGGGAAGGGTTCAACTGTAGGGTTCAACTGGTGATGCCCAATTGCGTTGCCCGTCGTCGGGTTGAAGTTTCATCGGTCTCAGTGACATCGGCAGCCACAGTCGCGATATTCTCGGACGAACGACCAGTCCGGTGACGGCCACCCCTTGGAAGGTCTCGTGTGATTCCAGTCTGTTCGAGTCGATCAGTTAAGCGCCGGATTGTCTGCCCAGTAGGCGCGGGACGATTAGGAAACCGACATTGATATTCACGCTGCGCCAACATCACTACACAATTAAATGTCAAATATGATTGACGCATGACGCCATTTGCAAAAACAGAATTATTATTTGGCATAAAAATATTTTAGCAACAAAATCAGATCTGCACCAAAATTTCACCAACGGTAAAGGCTTTTGCGCTGTGTTGAAAAATAAGTTTTGTTTTTTGCGCTAGGTCCAACTTCTTGAGATATGGGGCTTTAAAGCTTGAGTGTATAATCTGTCATATCTCAGGTATTTATCATCGGATCTGCTTGAAATATGTATCATTACAAAGCCCTTGTGAAACTCTATAACTCTATATATAAATATATTTCCTTTTATTAACCCATTAAGGGCTCATTTAAAAAAATGTTTTTTAGAATAGTTCATTCTTTCAAAACTTCTGCATCAGTGCGTGTAAGTAGGAAAGCAATGTGTAAGTAGCGACAAACAATCACTTTGCACACAGTCAATAAATGTCTTCGGTTAATGAGTTGTGTAAACACACACCGCAGTGCCTTAACGGACTAGACGCTGCTGAAGATGATGCTTCACAATCATCGAAACGATCGTCCAGCGAATCTGAGTTCGAATCCCACCCGCGGCATTTAAATTGTTTTCACTAACCGGAGAAAACATGATCTCTTACAGCCTTAAAGGAAATTACAACTTTGAAAAAAATACAATTTTGAAGGGACACTTGATCAGAAAATTATTCATTGCGGCCTGAAAGGTTGAAGTCGCGCTCGATTCAATTATTGTTTCAATGGACTGCTTCAATTCAGTCAAATTTCTTGGTTTCGTGTTCACCTCTTGCTTGACATGACAATAGTCTGGTGCAGTTAGGTCAGGTGGCCTTGGAGGCCAGCGGAAAGTGGAGTTTCTGGATATTACTTTTGTTGGAAGTCCTCAATAACCGGTTTGGCTATGTCTGCAGTTGCTCCATCTTGCTGGAAAGGGATAAGTCTTATAGCGGTCTCTATTGACAGTTATTGTTACACTGTTTTCTTCAAAGAAGTATGGCCCCACAATGCACCTTGATGAAACAGGGAGTCATTCTGGGTGCAGCTCCACCTCTTGAACTATTTCTGGATTAGAATCACTCCATATACGGCAATTTTGCTTGTTTACATTGCCGTTTAGATCAAAATGGGCCTCATCAGACATAAACAAGCAATTTATGAAGTTTCTTCTTCTGCCATTTCAATAATTTTTTGCCAAAATTCCAAGCGAATAGTCAAATCCAGAGGATTAAGGGGTTGGTAAGTATTTCAAAAATATTCTACGTAAAATGTCACTATAAGTCACCGATCAGAAGGAAGCTGTAGACATAATATCGATAAATTAAAGATCAGTATAAAGTTGGGTATTTAATTTTTTAAAATAATTTTTTAATTGAATTTATTGGAGCGAAGTTCCTTATCGCACGTTGCGGGATGGGGGGATAAATGAAAAAAAATTAAACAACTTTTTTTAGCACTATTATGCTACAACCCAGTATTATCAACTATATTGGATACTTTTACTTTGGTTTGTGCCTAGACTAACAGATGTTGGCAAACTTCTTGTTTAATGGAAAGTTTTCTAGGTAGAGCCTGTAACCAATATTTTTGTTTTGAACCCAATAAAAAGTAAATTTAGAAAAGCCAAGGTTAAAGAAGTTTAAAACACAAAAAAATTTCTTAAATAAGTGCCTTTTCTCAAAAAAATACCTATTCATATTCTTAAGCAAAGTACCTTTACTTAAAACAAAAATATCTTAAAGAAGTACCTTTACTTAAAAAAAGTAATCTTTCTTACAAAAAGTACCTTTTCTTAAAAAAGGTAATCTGTTTAAATATGTACCTTATACTATAAATTTAAATACATGCATATATATATACATATGTAAATATGTACATAAATATATATTTATCGATATGGAAGTAAATCGAAACAAGTAAATCTACTTAAAACAAATGGCCTTTTCTTAAAAAACTACCTTGTCTTTAAGGAGTACCCTTTTTGTGAAACAAAATATCTTTTCTTGAGATAAGTACGAGTACCTACTCATAAAAATGTACCTATTCTTGAAAAAAGTACCAATTCTAAAAAAATTCCCATTTCTTAAAAAAAACGCATTTTCTTCAAAAAAATACCTTCTCTTAAAAAAAACCCTTTCTTACAAAAATTACATTTCTTAAAAGTAAATTTTCTTAAAAATAAAATAATACCTTTTCTTTTCTTTTTTTTTGAGATGAGTAGTACATTTTCTTAAAAAATAAGCTTTCCTAAAAAGAGTACCACTTCTTTAAAAAGTACCTGTTCTTAAAAAAAGTAATTCTTTGTAAAAAAAATGTATACTCTTATGGCTTTTTCTTCCAGAAAGTACTTCTTCCTAAAAATAGTACATTTTCTTAAAAAAAAACATTAGCTTTTAATAAACGAAGTACCTCTCTTTAAAAATTACCTTTTCGGGAAAATATAATACGTATTCTTACAAAAAGGACCTAAAAATATACGTTTTTTTTTTTAAAATACATTCAATAAAAAAAAATTTCTTAAAAAAGTTTATCATTTTACAAAAAGTATATTTTCTTAAAGATCCATTTAAATTATCGTATTTTTCAACGGGCGCCTTAGGCGTGTTGGAACTGACTAGTACATAATATATAGCGAAAGGAACTTCGTTCCAACCGGATGTCCCTTGACACCTCATGTAACTTTTGTTACATTTTTATTTTAGCTCTTGGTAATTCTCTGTCTCTGTCATAGACGAATTTAGTACAGATACATCAATTCTCTGATCTGACGTTTCATTTCACGCTCTTCGTCGTGCGTTTGTGGAAATGACAGAAATTCGAAACATTTAACAAAAGATTTAACAAAACTTTAACCACACCAAGTTTTTGTATGCAGTGGTAATGAAATAATTTTTTCAGTTGGTACCACTGGTGGATGAAGGATATTGTGCTCGCCTAATGTCCCTTCAACTCTTGTGTTTTAAAATATTGGTTCCCCTTCCATATGCTAACCCATTTGCATAAACAGCATTTAACGTATCTAGCTTACATACCCGAGAGAAAGCTAACAACTTTTAAGTCGCAACAAAACCGCCATTTGTGTACATCATATTCCAAATAAATCATCATCCAAAATAAATTTTATCGAATCATAAATTCCGTTCATGTCAACTCCATACGCAATTGGAATAGGAATCATGGAATTATCGTAATAAAGGAATACAGCTTTAATACTTTTCTTGGATTAATCTATAAAGATACGCCAGTCCTCTAATGTCTCGCAAAGTGGCATCCAAGGCGCTGAATGAAATCCGTCCAAATACACGGCAATCGAAAGGATTTCTTATATTCCAATATTTTTGGCACGTTAATAATAGATCAGAACTGCATACTTTGCGGACCTTTTAATTCTTCATTGCGAAAAACTAATAATCAATTTATTAAGAATTAATCGTTTGGTCGTTTTTTTTTAAATACCAAACACTCGAACATTTTAATTTTGAATATAACACGAAAGGTCGGATACATCATCACTTTTTCCAGAATTAATATAATTAGTATTCGCCACATTACATTCGCAATGAAAATAGACAGAAAAAATAATGAACAAAAAAAACCCCCTAACTTTTGACGACCCTCGGAAACGTTGTTAGGACCACGATTTAAGGATATGTACCAGGAATGTGCAAACGCTATACAGGACGGGTGGCACTTTCCAACTAGCGGATGTCCTCGGAAAATATAAAGCTGACATCACAGCAATCCAGGAAATGCGATGGACAGCATATGGTTGCACCAGAAAGAAAAACTGTGCTATTTACTACAGCTGCTATGTGCGAAATCACGAACTAGGGTGCGAATTTATAGTTGGCAAGAGACTGCGACACCTTGTTTCAAGGTTCAACCCAGTGAGTGAACGCATGGCCACAATTCGCATCATAGCGACATATTGCAACATCTCGTTAATTTGTGTGCACGCAGCGACAAAGGATAAAGATGATGAGGTCAAAGAATTATTTATGAGCGTCTGGAGGAAGTATACGAACGCTGCCCTGACCACGACATTAAGATTATTCTAGGCGATTTTAATACCAAATTGGGAAAGGAAAGTGTCTTTCGACGAACCATCGGTAAACAAAGTCTACATGATTCCACCTCCAATAATGGAATAAGACTGATAGACTTCACCGCTGCAAAGAACATGGTAGTTAGTAGCACACGATTCCAACATAAGGATATACATAGGACGACTTGGTTATCACTTGGTAATAGATGGCAGGTACTCTTCTAGTGTAATGGATGTATGTGTGATATTGACAATATTGACTCGGATCATTCCCTGGTGGCTGCGAAAGTTCGCACAATGAGTAGGGCGAAAACCGTGCGAAGCCGAACACGGGAAAGCTAGATATCGACAAACTGCAAGTACCAGAGATATTAAAAGGCCTATCGACACAAGCTCTCTCTCCTACTAGGGCAGAAGGACCCAGTTGCGCAGTGGAAGCACATCTCCCATTCTTTGGAAACCGCTCCGTGAACTGAACTTGGCTATCAAAAACCGCAGAAGGATAGGCCATGGTACGACGAAGAATGTCGCATGGCAACTGATGAAAAACACGTTGCACGTATGGCAACAAAACAGTAAACTATTACGCATGCTGCGAGCGGTACAAGAAGCTGAGAAGGTAGGAAAATCAATTATTTAGGAGGAAAAAATGGCAGTGGGAGCAGAGAGAGACCGAAATGTGCAGGGTGAATGGTGAATCCGGAAAATTCTTCCAGAGGGTAAGAAGATCGAATAAATATCGAATCCGATATTTTCAAGTATCGAAAAAGAACTGGCGAAGGTGGGTCTTGCTGTTAATGAAGGCAAGACAACGATTGACAACCGATTTAATTTTGAAGTGGTAGATGAATTTATATACCGTTCGGAACCGGTGTAAAACTGTAGGCCCCAATCAGTGAGTGTAAAACTACAAAGCGCACATCTCACTGATTGTGAGAAGCTCTCCCCAATCCCTTCATGGGATGTTAAGGGACATAATGAATTAAATATACAGATGAATTTATCTGCCTTGGATCCGCCGTTGACAAGGACAACAACGTCAACCTGGAGATAAATAGGAGAATTGTGCTTGCATATAGATGCAATTTGGGCTCAGCAAGCTGTTTAAAAACAAAGCCCTCTCTCGACGGACAAAGGTCCAGCTATACCAGACTCCCATTTTACCAGTTCTGGCATATGGATCCGATATCACAAGCGGATGAAAAACACTTGGGAGTATTCGAGAGGGAAGTTCTCCGGAAAATATATGGTCCTGTTAAAGAAAACGGCGAGTACCGACGTCGTTGGAATCAAGAGCTATATCATTTATATTCTGACGTGGACATCTCTAGGCGAATCAAATTAGGCCAGTTGCGGTGGCTAGGCCATGTTATCTTCAAAAAAAAATGAAGATGAACCAGCGCGAAAGGTTTTCGATAACGTACCCGATGGAAGCAGGAACAGAGGACGACCAAGACTCTGATGAAAAGACCAGGCCGAAGAATCCTTCCGTATCCTTGGTGTTTCCAACTGGCGTGAAAATGCGAAGGATAGAACCAGTTGGAGAAATATGTTAATATTAGTTTAATTTGTTTACTTGATTGTTTAATTAATATATGCAAGACATCTGACCTCGTGAGGTTGTATAACAGTCAGTAAAATAAAAAGAAAGTTCGGGTGCCAAAATTGGGCATTCTCGAAAAAAGTGAATGATGCTCCATGGAAGCCAATAACATCCCCATTCGAAATATAACATGATTCCATTTCAGATCGGCCTATATACGAGTATATCCCGATTCCATTTCAGATCAAAGATATAGTCCACTTTATGAAGAGGCCCATGTCAGTAATATAAATAATAATTTTAGTGCGCGAACAAATCACAAGAATTTGCAAATTTTCAATTTATTGTGATATGTTTGAATTTTTTCCTATGAATGTGTATGGCGTAGTTCGCGAACATTTACGCATTTCGTAATTTCATTCCCTTGTGAAATGTTGAAGGCAGCAGTCAGAAAATTGCGAGTAAAGAATTTTGAGCAGAATTTATTTAAGGTTTTAGGAGGGGAAATTGTCATTTGGCAAACAAAAAGTGAAAAATATAAATACCGGAGTGAAAAGCAAAAGTCATGGGAACACTTCTGGAAAAGTGGAAAGAGCAGAATTTATTTAAGGTTTTAGGAGGGGAAATTGTCATTTGGCAAACAAAAAGTGAAAAATATAAATACCGGAGTGAAAAGCAAAAGTCATGGGAAAACTTCTGGAAAAGTGGAAAGAAGTTGACAAAAATGCCAAAATTGAATTGAAATATCACGGCATATTCTTTTTCTGTTTTGATACATAAACTTGCATGTAGAAATCACCAAAAGCGCAATTACATCATCCGCTTCGTTCATGCTGCCGCGAAATTGAAGTCTTTCGCAATTTGGGCTGAAATTGAGTTGAAATTGCTTAATTTCGCATACATTTTGACAACTACGAAATTGAAATATTTACAACAATTTCGTTGAAATTGTCGTATACAACGCTATTTTTACTCAACAAAATTAACTTAGTACTCTCTTTTGCATATATGCAAGGATAACGAACCCGACAGAAAATTTTCCGGTGTGAAAATTTTCCGTCATTAAGGCATGCTTAGACTTAACATCTAGACCAATATTATTGCCTAAGCCGCTTTTAAAGGCCCGAATTATTAAAAAAATATCTAATTTTTTTACACAACCAACGAGATGAGCCTAAAAGTAACGTCTGCCGAAAAATCACATTTAATAAAAACTCAGTTGCCGCCGTCGATTCATTTTTTAGTTGCTCCAACGCCGCCGATAATTATGGGTCGGCTTCGTTCACCGAACACGTGGTTACTAAAATTACAACAAAAAACAAAACAATTGTATGCCGACTCATTCATCAAATTGAAATTTTAACTTTTCAGCGACATAGAGTAGTCAAAATAAACTAAAAATCGTGACGAATCAGTGCATCATGTTAAAGTTCACGTACCATTAATTTATTTTATTGTTTTCATTCATTTCCTAGCAAAATTTTGGTTATTGTGCCTAGCCACTAAACTTTTACTAATGGTAATGTGTTTACATGGCAAACAGTTGTCATTTTTCAACGAAATTGCTCAATTGCCAGTGTGAACGATTTCAATTTCGTTCGACAAATTCAATCCGAAATTGTCAATTTCGTGGCAGCGTGAATAAGATTTCACTAGGCCTTGGAGCTAGGTAAATTTTTAACAAGTGGATGAAAATTTTTGAAACACACGAGCGGAGAAACAAATTGTGTAAAGCGAAACCGAACTGCCGCCACCGCAGATATTTTTATTGTGTGCCGCACGAAATTTTTGTCCGGAGCCGCCGCCAACATTTTACATATGTATGTCGACTTGCAGCTCTGTTTATCATTTCATTTAATTGTAAACAAAACACAGAAAGACGAAGGATGAAATTTTCTAGCAATTTGGTAGAAATTTTGCAGAATGAAAATATTCCTGATTGTAAAGATCGTATTCGCAAAAGAATTGATAAAAGCAATGGCAAATATTTTCTACAAATATTCATTGCGGAAAATTATATTTCAATTGCCTCTTAAGTCTTCTTCTTATAATGAAGCTGTCAAAATTTACTATTGCCAAAAAAGATATCGATTGGCGCTGTAAAAATTCAAATTTTTCTCACCATAACAAATTTTTTTCACCATAGTACTTTGATAGCGATTTGCACAGGCCCTAATACAGCATTCGCACTGGCAACGATTTTATTGATTTTGGGACTTTTGTTGATTTTAACCAGAAATCAAGAAAACTTGCTTGATTTTACGTTTATTTACAACCATTTCAATCAGGACCAAAAACGATGTACAAATAGACAGTCAAAATTTCTCTTCACTCAAATGCCAACAAATAAAACGAGTGAAACCCTAGCACTTCTCTGGCCTCTCTCTTACTCTCTTCATTGAATATTTCAATACACAAGCAGCTTTTTGATAGTGTTATTGTATATAACTATACAAATTCCAATCGTGTTGAAATAAAATTACATAAACTATGCAAAAAGTATGAAATAATCAAGATATGACACGAGAGAGAAATTCGTTTGAGTGAATATCTGGCACTTTTTGGTTCTCTTTTACCAGGGTTCCCAAATTGCTCTCATATTCTGGTTGTCTAATTCTTCATCGTCTTTGTCAGGACGCTTTGATTTGGTGGTACTACTAGAATAATCGAATTATTTACTTTTGTCAATTCTTAGCTACATATTTCTTGTTTCTCAAACATATTTGTTATACTTTTTTGTTTTCATTTATTTTTGGAATACATTTGTGCTGAATTTTATTGTGGAAAAATACCAGACACAGAAAAATGCTTATTATAGTAGGCTTGGTGCATAGACCAATCCATACATAGGTACTTTTATTCACTCAATAAATTAAACGTCATAGGTACGGTGGAAGTAAACATTGGATGGTGGAAAACATGGGTTCAATAATACCAGATATCCAGATAATATACCAGATACAACAACAACCGAATGTGGTGTTTTTGTGGCAAACTAGTTGTGTTAAATACAATACAAATGTATACCAACGATAAAAGTCAACAAAAAAGTGCAAACTACATTTACATTTTTCAGTTCTACACCAAAACGACATGAAAAAGTTAAGTGAACATATTTTGTAACCCCACCTGGTGTAAGTTAATTTTAAATTTAATTTCTCTAATTTCCACAAACCTACGACGAAGAGTCTGAAATGAAACGTCAGATGAGAGAATGAAAGTCATAGATTAAATATTACTAGAGAAAATATTTGGCTCATCTGACGTTTCCATTCACACTCTTCTTGATGCGGCCGGTGTGATAGAGAGATGTTTGACGAAAAGTGACATACACCAGGTGGAATTACAATAACTTCTTGCTTTAATTTTTCATGTCATTTTGGTTAAAAACTGTGAAATTTAAATGTGTTTTAAACTTTTTTATTGACTGTTATTGTTAGCATGCATTTGTGTTGTATTTAACAAAATAATTTTAACACACAAAACGAAATGCCGTTGTTGTTATTTTGTTCGTTGTTTTGAACCATTGCCTCTATCTGGTATTATTAACCCAATTCTTTTCAACATCGAACGTAAATATCACACCAGGCCAAATGTCATAAATTTGGTGGGAGAACTATTGCGTCTACTATACGCATTAGTCTATGGAACTTGCTTTCAATTTCTCTTTCAAGAAAACAACTGATTACATTTGTTATGAACGGTTTCTCGTTTTCCTTCTTACAAATATTCTGCCGTCATAATTTTTTGATTTCTACTTTTACAAATATTAAAATATTATAAATAATCAAAATGTTTGTGAGTAGAGTAGGGATACCAAGCGGGAAATCCCGAATCCCGGGATTTTTCGGAATTGATGAATCCCGAATCCCGGGATTTTAATAAGTAAATCCCGGAATTTTTCGTAATTATTATTAATTTTGAAAAACATAAAACTGTAAACAATGACAAAAGTTCAATGTGGTGTTATTTTTTGGAACAGTCGAAAGGTGCATCTCAAGCAACATTCAAATTGTGCAAAAAGGGTTTAAAAACCAATGACGGCTCTACAAAAGGTTTAATGACACATCTTAACGTAAGTTAATTTTGGCATATGTATGTCTATTATACGGCTTACTCTCCAAAAATTACAAAATTTATTGCGTCCGATAGAACATGTTATTTTAAGCAACTAAAGTTTAATAACAAAATCGGGGCAAATGCATAGTTTCGGAGTTATGGACCCCGACATTTCTGATTAGTTTTCCACTAACGTACCGTGTAGTCATTGATATCACTTTTTCATAAAAATCTCAAAAAAATAATGTAGCATTTTTCGGTAAGTCGTTTAGTTATCGGATGTTTACGTTTCTCAAACAAAAATGTAGCATATTTTTTAAAATAATTCTTGTATTTGATTGAAAAAAAATATTCGAAAGATCGCGCTACGATTTTAAAATAATTTTTGTTTTTGTTTGAGAGAAGTACAAAAAATCGATAATTTTTCTAAATGTGAACAGCGACTTATCAAAAAGTTCTCCATTATTTTATGAGTTTGCTTTGAATTGTTTTATACAAAAAACTGTTATCAATGGCTTTACACGGTACATTAACGCCATAACCCTTTCACATATCCGAAATTTCGGGGCCCATAACTCCGAAACTATGCATTTGCCCCGATTTTGTTATTTTACTTTTTTTGCTTAGAATAACGTATTCTACCCATCTTGTGGTTGTTTTTTGGAGTGTAAGCCGTAAAATAGATCTGTTCCCAAAAAAAATTTAAAAATAAAATCCTGAAATCCCGGAAAATCCCGGGATTTTTTAAAATCAATCCCGTGATGATGTGTTGCGGTTCATAGAGCTTTACAGAAGCCATGAAGTTTTATGGAAAATGAATATTGCTTTCAAGTTGCGTGCAGCCTACGTCACAGCTATCAATTCACATGAATTTTGACAAGCAGTACTATGTGTACAAAACTTGAAACAAAAACTTGAAAGTGTGGCTGCAACGTAAGGCTGTGAGTTCATTGAAAATATTTCCGCCGTGGTAAATTGTGTTGAATTTATTTTTGTGTGGTGAAGATACAATTTCGATTTTGCTATGTCAAATGAAAAATTTTGAATGAAATTTTGACAGCTGAAATTCATGTGCTTGGACTTTTTTGAACTTAACATAATTTTTAAAAAATATTTCGCTATTTTTATTCAAATTATATACAAAATGAATAAATTGAGATTACGCCAAAGGATGTATGTGATGTATCAAATGGAGAGAAGAAGGCATGAGGTATGCTCTTATTGTTTTATATTTTGTATGACTATATTGACAATAAATATTGAATTTTACAGACTTCACACCTTCAGCTTAGTACATATAACAAATCAAAAACTTCGCTGGGAAAGCATGTGGGACCAATGTGGAAATGCCGAAATGATATCAATGTGGATATCCGACAATTTTGAAACGCAAGTTCCTCCATATAGATGAATAAAAACCATAGATAATTC
This sequence comes from Phaonia tiefii, assembly GCA_963931995.1. Taxonomy (NCBI): domain Eukaryota; kingdom Metazoa; phylum Arthropoda; class Insecta; order Diptera; family Muscidae; genus Phaonia; species Phaonia tiefii. The sequence goes on from OZ008369.1 coordinate 67,222,255, forward strand.
ATTTGCTTAATCACCACTTTCCCGAGAGTGAGCATGCTGTTTCCGTACGACCATTTTTCACTCGCATGTGACGAAAAAGCACTCAAACATCATTTTTATTTCGATTCTGTTGTTTAAATTTGAAAATAGAATATAAATAAAAAAAATAAAAGTATATCACTTTTGATATTGCGATTGATTGGTATTGCTCACAATACAAAAGGCATAAAAGCATTGTTATATAGTTATTTCAATAGTTTTTGTTTCCAGGGAATTTACCCATATCCACCAGTCCGGCGCCATCTAGAAATGTTCCCTTCACTACCAAATCAACCACTTATCTTTCACCATCTATGGTTTTTTATTTATCTATGGTTGATTTGAATGTTTTCAAAATCTATTTACGTTCCACATAAGTACGAACCACAGAAAATATGGATGTAATACTGCAGACTTCCACAAGTATCTGCCTGTTTTCTGCAATTCTGCTCACTCTCCAAAAATTAAAAAAAAATATGGCGGCGGATAGACCATGTTATTTAAAAAACAAGTAAAATAACAAATAGTATAGTTTCGGAGTTATGGGCCCCACGCATGTTGAAATTTTGAAAAATTATCGATTATTCTTTTACTTTTCTCAAAAGTATAAAGTAAAAGTACAAGCCGAAGCCAGTGTTGGACCAACCCCAGAGGAGAAAATCCCTTAGCTCGGCCGAATTCCGGCCACACAGAAAGCTTTATACCACAAAAATACTATGCCGAAGCCGGTGTTGAACCAACCCTAGAGGAGAAAGTCCCATAGCCCGGCAACTCAGAAACCTCTACAGCATTTCGGGACAACTCGCTTAGTTATCGAGCTATGAGATGTTGAAATTTTGAAAAACTATTGAAATTTTTTTTCAAAATTCCATAACTCGATAACTAAGCGAGTTATCGAGAAATGCTAGCTAATTTTTAGAGTTTATTTTGACTTCTTTTATACAAAAAGCAATGATATCAATAGCTTTACACAATACCTTAACCCCATTACCCTCTCACACAACCGAAATTTCGGGGACCATAACTCCGAAACAATGCATTTGCAGGGATTTGGTTATTTAACTTTTTTTGCTTAAAATAACGTGGTTGTTTTTTGGAGTGTAAGTCCAGTGAAGTGAATGAGACAAAAACAAAATGCCTGTTGTTGCTGCCTACAACTAACAACACCTGCTGCTTTTACCACGTTTCCGAGCAAATGCTGCATAAAATTTCACAAAATTTTGACAATAAATACTCACCACGCTAATGTCAAAATTTTAGACAATCTAAATTATTTGGTTCGATAAACACACAGCATAACTATACGATACTGTGGTACAATTTTGGTACAATAATATGTCCATGGTAAAGTCGTTTGAACAGCTGATTTCAATTTTGTCATGTTATTTTTCGCTTCAGTTGTCAAACTCATATGTATTTTGTTTTTGTATTCTTGGGTTGTTGGTATGTATTTGAGTAGAGTTTGACAAAAAACAAAATGCCTATTGTTGCTGGCTACAACAGCAACAACGTATGCTGTTATTACCATGTAGATATTATTGTACCAGTTGTTACGGCTAACGAATGATTAGCGATACGACTAACTAGAAAAAGCTACCAGTAGCTACACGCTAAACTACCCGTAATGCGTTTGACCGGCGAATTTAACATGAAGACGTCAACGGAAGTAGTCAAGCGTCACTGCCATCTGCATATCCTTGTACAAGCCGTGTTATTGGACTAGTTACATCATCAGTAAAATGTGACTAGTGAGTTCAGGGGTTCAGAAACACTAGTGAGTTCTCTGATCTTGTTTTTTTTAATAAATAATAAACGGAGTTAATTACTATTTGAATAGTTGTTGATTTTTTATTGAAAAATACATTATTAAAAACATTTTAAAAAAAATGGATGGTTACCATAAGCAATCTCAAGGTCACTGTACGTACAAAAGTGGACTTATGTACATATATGGACTTACAGACATTCCACGAAAAAAAGGATGACACCGCGGAATTCGTGACATAAAGTACCCACACTAATCCATACCCAAATGTCCCTGGGTGTGCCGGTTTTTTTGACCCTGTGTGCCCCATAGATCCCTGCGAGGGCTAGTTTTCAATTTTCTTACGTTCTTAAATATTTCTTTAATTTTGGTTTTTTTTAAATTTTTTTCCCTGCCCCTGGTCCTTAACTTCACCAAGCAAAAAATACTTTGCCGAAGCCGGGGTCAGACCCACCCCAGAGGGGAAAATCCCTAAGCCCGGCCGAAGTCCGCCCACGCAGAAAGCTTTATAACACAAAAATACTATGCCGAAGCCGGTGTTAAATTTTTTTGCAAAATTATCGAAAAAGTCGATATTGTTTAAAAATTCATCATTTGATATCTCGATAACTAAAACAGTTATCGTGAAAAATGTATTTAATTTTTGTTTGCTTATTTCGACTCCTTTTACACAAAAAGACGGCACCACACTCGTAATACCATCCCGTATGCCCGAACTTTGGGAGCCCGTGACTCCCAAAATAGGAGTTCCCACCGATTTTTTATTTAATTTTTTTACTTAAAATAACATTCCCTACACCCAAAACATATAAGTACTAGGTCTGTTCCATATCTTTCTATAAAACACACATCCATAGATTCAATTTGACAATTTAATTATTAGTGGTCCTCATGCTAACTCGAAAGAGCCTCGTAAACGCGTAAACCTCGCAAACTTACGGGGCAAACGTCAAAACAAAGAAATTTCTCATACAAAGCGACTTGCACAAAAGTGGAGTCTTCAAGTCAGATTTGCTGCGCAAACGTGGGATGGAGAAACGTGCAAACTTTTGACATTTCGTTGTCAGCTGACTAGGATGGATAAATAAGGTGATAGCACTAGAACAGTAGAAAAAGTACACAAACATAATACATGCAATTGCTACTGCTACCACCTTATGTATCCATCTTGGTCAGCTGATATGGTTTTGAGCACAAATACGCTGAGCAACTTTACTTGGTGCCTCATGCAACGGTGCGAGGGAAACTTGCGCTGAGCAAAAGCTCTCGGAATTCTTTAGCCGGAATTCACCACCGTAAATTTGGTGCAGGGAATACAAAATAAAAATCTGGCAACACTACTACTGTACATACACACCTGAGTTTTAAAAGATTTATCCTTTTTTTACAATAATTGTCATCCTTGAGAATAGATGGTGTGTTGGTGTATTGCTTTTAGTAATTTGTTTTCGACTGATGTTGATTCCCATTAACGACAACAAAATGATGCAAATTTTTTTCTTGACACTTGACACACACGAGCAAAAAAACAATTGGCAGAAGTAGATTTGCCGTAGTTTGCAGTAATTATCAAACACCCGCGCAAATTAAAACGATTAATATTAAAACATGTTGTACGTTCCTCGAGTGCAATTCATACTTTACCGATACGAATGCTGATATATATTAAATTATCACCTTAAATCCATGAACAATTTAGCACCGACCCGCACAAACTAAATTTACAAATACCGTTAATCCCAACCAAACTTTACTTCAAAGAGTTACTTGTGCCAGTGTTGTAAAGCTGACGCTCAGCGCTGTAATTTCTTGTACGGGGTAAATAACGCTTACTATACGGTCAATATGCAACAACCAAGTTTTTCTGTTCTCTCTCTCTCTCTCTCTCTCTTATTCCTCTGTCATTATATAAAAAATAGTCAGTCTGCTTTTCTTTGCTCTAACATATTCTCGTTGTGCTTAAAAAATGTGAAAGTAACATTATCTTGGAAATAAATGAAATAAAATAAATTATTTGCTAAACTAAAGTGTTATTTCGTTGCAATAAAATAAAAAAAGTATAAATTCGCAAATGGAAATATCGTTTAGAACGCAGATATACTAAAAAAAGGTGTGTGCGTGTGTGTGAGACGTCTGCTAAAATGGCAAAGTGTGTAACAATATAGAAAAAAATAAATATTAAAGAGAAGAACGCGCCATTTTGGTTTTCTTATATCGCGGATTGCAAGTAAAACAAATTTCTAAAAGAAGTTTACCATAATTTTGAACAAAATATGTTTAAAACCCAATTTGTATAATGAACAAATTAAAGCAAAGCTACAAGCATTTCAGTACAATATTTTCAATACTCCCATAGGGTGTTGTGTTGCTAGTACTTTTTGTTATGTATTTTCGCATGTTTTGTTAAATGCAACTCTGTGTAGCCAAAAATATTGGCGGGTATGGTTACTTTTTATTTACTTTTCTTTGGTCGCATTGAGTTTGTGTTCATTCATAAAGGTTCAAGGATTTATTTTGGCTTCAGAGACAAATGTGATGATTTTCATACCAAATAATGAAACAAATATATAGTTATATTTTTAATAAAAAGAATAAAACAAGTCAACTGTTGTTAAAGAGAAATCCATTCAGTGACATCATTTTACGATGTGTACTACGTCGCGAACGCATACATACGTATTTTTTATATTTCATCGAAATAAAACCTAAAAATAAACATTCCGAAATATGGGATGAAATGTTTGAGAAAAAGTAAATGTAGTTAAACAAAAAGTGAAAAGAGAACAAGAATAAACTACAATAAGTTAACAACTCTGTGTGTGTGCACCGGTGCATCTACGGTTTCTGACACTCAAGTCAAGAATGCTACTATTTTCATTTAATGTGATCGCTTGATTCTATACATAAATGCTATTATTCTGGAACTCCCATATTTTAGGTCCATCGAAGCCTATCTACGTGTACATTAGCCGCACTTCTCAAAAACGAAAAAGGGCACATTATTTTAAATAAAAAAATGGGCCCTAAACTTCAGATATGACACCAACTCACAACTACCTCTAGCATCCGGCCTGCCAGTGGTTTTATCCAAAGGAGGCCATACATTTACTTTAGCACCAACTCTGATCTACACCAAAACTTTACCACCGACAAAAGCTTCTGCGTTGAGTTGAAAGTCTTCCCTTTCGCTCATATCTCAGGCATTTATAATCCGATCTGGTTAAATTAGGTACCATTACAAAGGTCTCTAAACTATACATCTTTGTATAAACATATATTTTTATTAATCCATTGGGGGCTAATTAAACAAACAAAAATTAACCTCACTTTTTTGATAAAACAATAAATATTTTTGATAAACCTATTTTTTAGTAGACTCCGATAATAGACAAAACTTTAACCTCTTTTGTTAAGGCGTACTACTCATACCTTTTTGTTAAGTCCGGAGAAAAGTACGTTCGCCGGTTTTAAATACATTCGGCGTTTTTTTTTTCACCAAAATTAAAAAATTTCGCGATTCAACAGTGTTGAAAATCCCTGACCCCACCGAATGCCTGCCACACAGAAGGCCTTATAACACAGAAATAATATGCCGAAGCCGGTGATGGACCCACCTTACTTTAATTTATGCTTTAATATCTCCGGTTTTTGGTTAGTATTATACCTAAAAAAATCCATTATGAAGACCTATCAGAAAACAAGTATAATAGCGCTTTCTTTTTCAAAAAAAAAACCGAAAATAGAGTAAAATATGGCAATTTCAGAAACCAAAAAATGTTTTAACTATCGGACCCATGGGGGATCGAGAAAAGGGCTTGAAAAAACTCCTTCCGAAAAAAGATTAAAAGGTCGAGCAAAATATGAGAAATAAAGAAACCAAAAATTTTTTGGATAACGGACATATTCCGCCCTCTGGGTCCAAAAAAGAGGGACGAAAAAGATTGGTATATAGCGCCCAAAAAAAAAGAAAAAGAATTATGTATTGCATTTTAGTAGGCTTAAAAGCGGATTTAAAAAATATATTTTTTTTTAAATAAAATTTATTTTTTTTTTTAAAAAGTCTCCCTCAGGTTTCAAAACAATCATTTGTGTCTCAAAAATTTTATTTTTCCTATGATTTTCGATAATTAGCATAAATAGGGACATGATTTTCCTAAAGAAATTTAAATATTTTGTTTTTCCGACTTTAAAATGGGGAGGGGAAGAGATTCCGTTTTACTTGTTTTTAAAGGCGAATTTAGAAAAACTTGAAAAAAAACATTTTTTTTTTATAAAAAAAAATTCCCCGTCGATGTTTCAAAACAAACATTTGTGGCCGTTTTTCCGCATTTTTTGCGTTTTTCCTATGATTTTCGATAATTAGCATAAATGGGGACATGATTTTCCTGAACATATGTATGTAGTTTCCTTTATACCTAATGTGACGCAATGACGTCATTCATGCATCGTCCGTTTTTGTTTAATACAAATTTTTATTGATTTTACTTTGATGGAGTTAGAAAATTGTTGTGTGAATAGCGCCACAGGAAAAAATGTTTTTTTAAAGCGAATCTTTTCCCTTTGTGAATACCCGTAATCGGATAAATTTTGCGAAAAAAATTTACATTATTATTATTTCTTATTTGGAAATTTTATTTTTTCACCAGACCCGGTATAATATTTTAAAATAGGGTTATCTCGGTTCACAGATGCCCCACAGCCGAAATATATGTATATATACGACCAAATTCGCGAGGAGAATACCTTTATTTTGAGTACCCACACTTGCTTGTTCGTAGATGTACCTAGGTACAAACGTTTTTTGAACCCTAGGAGACCCATGGGTCCGATCGTTAAAAATTTTTTTGCTTTCTGAAATTGCCATATATTGGGCTCATGCATTTCAACCCCTTTTTTAAATACATTTCTAGCAAAAAAAGTGTGGTTAAAAAATTGCTTTCTTTTTAACTAGCCTAGCCCCCCATGGGTAGTAAAAATGTATGTTTATACACAGATTTATTTAATTTAGAAATGTCGTTTTAGTGATACCCCTTCAGCCAGATCGGATAATAAAGGGATGACTTATGCCCGATTATACATTCAAGCTTTGGAGACCTATATTTCTGAAAATAGGGACTATCGGCACTTTGGTTTTTTTTTTATCGCCGTTTAGTGCCATATCATGCACAAAAAAGTGGAAAACAAATAGGGCATCATATGGCGTTGAAGTAAATTTGTTCCGAAATAATTATAAAATATAAAGTGAAAACCCCGATAAATTAAAAAAAAAGATGATTAAGAGTTACACGAGATACAAAAAGCGTCAATGGAAATGAAATTTTTTTATATGGTTTTTGAAAAATATTCCTACGCTTTCCAACGATACTTTACACCGGAAAATATGAACCATATAGTGGTATATATGTATACTCAAGGTCCGTGTTACCGTAATCCGAGACACGATAACTTTCCTGTCATCTTCTGGCAATAAACTAGTGTAGGTTAGTGCAAGGCAAAACAATGCGGAACGTCAAAATTCCTCCCAACTAAAGCCCCATATTCAGATCTTGCGAAATTTTCGTAAGACATTTGTCATTTATCTTAAACGGAAAATTTTGGGCAAAATTCAAGGACCGCGGGCAGGCAAAAAAAAATTTTTAAAAATAAACCAAAATTAAAGAAAAGGTAAAGAATGTGAGAACATGGGAAAGTAGCCATCTCAGGGACCTATGTTGCTCGTACCGTGTGGTAGAACTTTTGAAAAATCGTTAAATTTATATTGCACTAAGTCATCCGGCCGGGCTCAGGCAGGGGGGTTAAAATTCCCTCTGTACCTTAAGTCGATGTGTGGCAAAATCGGAAAAATCACAAAAAAAATTTTTCTGGATGGTTACCATAACCAACCTCATGGTTACTGTACGCACAAAAGTGGACTTACAGACATCCCACGAAAAAAAGAATGACACCACGGAATTCGTGACACAAATACCTTTCGTTGAAGTACCCACACTAATCCATAGCCAAATGTTCCTGGGTGTGACGGTTTTTTGGACCCTGTGGGCCCCATAGGTCCGTGCGACGGATAGTTTTCAATTTTCTCACATTCTTTAATATTTCATTAATTTTGGTTTTTTTTAAAAAAATTTTTTTTTGCCTGCCCCAGGTCCTGAACTTCAGCCAAATTTTGTTTCAGAGAGTCACCACATATCTCTGAGATTTACCTTGCAAATATATTATTAATAATTCATCTTTACACTCCATTTTATTTTTAACGCACGTGGTATTACTTTTGTGTACTAAAATAATCGAAATGTCAAAATTCCGGTCCCAAACAATTATCAAACAATTGTTTTCATACGAAATAACTTTGGCGTAACAACCCTGTACTTGATTTTGCGCACGAAATTTTCGCAGAGCTGTGTACCAAGGAAATGTAAAGTGAGCGAAAGTTTCGGTTCATGAAATTGTCGTTATTTTTTATACATATATGTACGTACTTATGCCGACGAAAATTTCATAAAAACTGAATACCGGGCTTAAACCGTTAATCTAAGGTGCCCACAAAACCCATAAGGATCCTTTTAAAAATTACTACTAATATAGTAGCGATATTTTTGGACAAAGAGTTGGCACCTTTGGACGTACTAAAATATACCCCTTTTTTCTTTACTAGTTACCTTTTGTCGTTTTATGCTATCCTTTGCATTGCTGTCCACCTATCAACGATGACTACGAGTTAATACATACATTCAATGTTCGGTGATTTTTTCTTATCTCAATAATAATTCTAATTGTTATTTACATTTTGTGCTCAAAAGTTTGGTGTTGAAGTAGTATGAAATTGAATATCAATATTGAAGAAACTTTATAATAAAATCTATTATCGCTTAATAAAAACAGTTAATCAACAAACCAAATTCAATATGAATTAAAGCGAAAGAAAAAAACGAAAAGAATTCGGTACAAAACAATAACAAAATCCCAAGTTTAGTGAGTGTGTGTTAAAAAAAAGTAAAATGAACGCGGAGATGGTTAACAACGGACGGTGTGAGAATTATTTTTATTCATTTTGTATTTTTTTGTGTTTTTGTTGTTGTTAACAATAACAACAACGTCAACGACGGGAAACAACACACAGAGAAGAGAAGAATAAATAAACCGACGTCAGACAATACGTCAAAGTGCGCACACATTCGCATGCACACACACACAGGAGCATCCTAGCACATAGAGTTGTTCATATATCTAGAGTGAACTTTTAACTCGCAAATGTATATCATTTGGATTGGTCTGATTTGAACGTTGGATGTTAAAAAGAAATTCTGTAATAATAGCAGATAGAGGCAATGGTACAAAACAACCAACAAGAAAAGTACAACGGCATTTCGTTTTGTGTATTAAATACAACACAAATGTATACTAACAATGGAAGATGACAAAAAAGTCTAAAATACGTTTAAATTTCACAGTTCTTAAAAAACGACATGAAAAATTTAACCAAACCGTTCTTTTAACTCTACCTGGTGTAAGCGAAGAGCTCTCAATCACACCGACCTCACCACGAGTGTGAAACGAAGAGTCAGAGGAGCGAAATTTTCTCTCTACATATAAGTTACTCTATGTAGCACAGTGTTGTTTCAGAATTTGTATGTGTATTTTGGTTTTTCTTTTTCTGCTTTCGTTCCTACAAAAACTTTATTTTTTCGAACGTTATCAATCTTTTTACGGGTTTATATTTAAGAAATTGTAAAGATACTTTAATTAAATTTCGACGAAATAAGAACATTTCCTACAAGAGGCCATAAGCAGCTTTCAGCTGCATTTGGACAGCCATAATTATTACTTTGTTTTTACCTTTTATTTATCGAAAATATAAAGAGTTGCGTCATCATTCTCCGCGATTTGTGTTACAAATCTTCAAAACTGAAGCCAGTGGATAAAGAAACAAACAAATACCATCTTCGTCAGCACCCACCTAATCAACGTCGCATGCGTTTTCCCCCTCCCTTGTAGAGTCAAGATCCTGGGGAGGTAGGCATACCACCTCAATCTTTAGCGACATTCTCACCTTGGTGAGACTCTTTCGTGTCAACCAATTTGCAGCGAATCCATCCCAACATCATAAACAATGTCTGTGCAACAATTTTGTTTACGGTGGAATAATCATCAGCCGAATTTTATATCAGTCTGTTCGTCATTACTGCACAATGGCACACTGGTGGATGTCACATTGGCCGCAGAGGGACGACAACTGCAGGCACATAAAATTGTATTGTCGGCGTGTAGTTCATACTTTCAGGTGAGTTTTCATGTTTTTTTTATATAAAATTAACCCTTTCAGAACTCAAGTTTGGGACTGTATTTGGCCTTAAAGGTTATTGGAATTAATAAAATGAAATAAAGATTGTGCAAATATTGAAACATGATAGGCGCTGGAGTATGTGAACTAAGAACTTTTCCAATTGAAATTAAAAAAATTTTAATTTAACTGTGAAAAATATCAACTGGAATTTGGAAATTAGCTAAAATTTCGTGACCAAAAACTATAGAGTAAAATGAGACAAAACGCAAAACAAACAAAAATAAATTTTAAGATACTGCAAGTTAAGTTCATACTACAAGCTTACAAGGCAAGACAATTTTTCTAATTGAAAAATCTGATGATGAACTTGTCACAAAGTTCGAAACTAGTCATGCCAGTGAGTATGCTTCACTGAATTGTCTATTATTCCGACAGAAAGCAACAATTTTTCTCAAATAAAATATAAAATCGAAATTTTTTTTAAAAAAAGTTGCTCTTTACTGTTGTTAAATGGCGATAGGAAAGCGCTGGGGACAGTCTCCTAAGATCACCATGTGGATTTATATGGCAATAGTCAGACCAATACTTCTCTACGGCACCGTAGTTTGGTGGAGGTCCCACCAAAAGAAATATATTCTGAACTCAAAAGTCAGCACTGAGTTAGTGGGGCAATGGGCACGACGTCAGGCACTGCTCTTAGTGCTATCCTGATGCCAGGATGCCATGTTTGCTACGACCCTGTCACTGAAAGAATGTCACTCATCACTTAGGGTGATGGCACAGTATTTTGACATCAGGCTCATCTGGGTACCGGGACACAGTGACATTCCAGGCAATTGCGTAGCGGATGCGTTAGCTAGGCAGGGTACTTCGGCACAGGTTTTTCCGGCAAAAGAAGGTGTTAGTATGCCAATCTCTACCTGCAGTTTGCAGAACAGGCTGTGGACCGATAATATGTTCAAGGACAACTGGAGACTTACTTCAACTTGCAAACAAGCCAGGGTCCTCTGGCCACAGGTGGACAGGAAGAGGACTAGGCAACTACTTAAGTTGCCGAGAGGCAGGTTCTCCACAATGATAGGAACACTTACGGGACATTGTCTTGTAGGAAAACACGCCTTAAGATAGGGACATATAAACTCCACTCTCTGTAGATGCTGCATGGAAGAGGACGAGGAAACAACGAAACACCATCTCTTGGATTGCCCTGTTCTGACAGGACTGAGAAATAGGATATTCGGAACACATTTAGTTAGCACCGTAGATAGCCCTACAGGATATTCCTGTAGGTCTTATAGACAAATTCATTGAAAGGGCTAGAGGACTAGTCAATAGTTGCTATAGAGTAAACTGTAGGTATCACAATGGGTTTCTTTAGCCTAAGTGTGCTAGACAGCGTGCTGTCTTGCAGCCTTTTTAACCAACCAACCATGATTTTTTTTCTACGAAGGGTCTAAATAAGCTAAAATATCAAAAAAAATCGATAACTGTTTGTTGTCGAGCTTTCTTCGTGGCGTGGCAAAGCTTTCTGAGTGGCCGGGCTAAGAGATGACCTCCTCTAGGGTATGTCGTGGTATTTTTCTTAGTTCATTTATCAGCATTCATATTCATTGTGTTATAAAGATTTCTGCGTGGACGGCCTTTGGTCGGCCTTGGGGGGTTTCTCCTCTGGGGTGGGTCCAACACCAGCTTCGCGGCTTCGGTATAGTATTTTTGTGTTATAAAGCTTTCTGCGCGACTTTAGACGTCGCACAAAAAAAATAATATCCTCGCTGAATTCGTGAGGCGAACACCTTTCGTTTAAGTACCGGCATTCCCAAGTATACCTAGGTTTACCGGTTTTCTGGACCCTGCCGACGGCTAATTTTTCGATTTCATTTCATTTATTATACAAAATTGTAACTTAAAGCCTGTTGTCCAATTAAACAAGTACAATATGCCATTTATGAAAAGTGATACTCAACAAAATGTGAAATTATAATAATTGAACAATAATATAATCTTTTAGTAAAATAAAAGTAAAATTTATCAGATAAATACATGAGTTACTTGTTAAGCTCTGATTAAATAAAAATAGCAAAAAACACACTAAAATAAAAATAATATAAGTATATAATTGAATCTATGCCCGACGATTGGAGTCTCAGTGTATTATGTCCTGTATCCGTGTGTCTGTTCCAACTATCGCGGTATCAGTCTTTTATCCATCGCGTATAAGATCTTATCGAGGGTATTATGTGAAAGACTAAATAAAGCCAATTATTGAAAACCTGGTTGGACCTTATCAGTGTGGTTTTAGACCAGGCAAGTCCACAACTGACCAGATATTCACGCTACGCCAAATCCTGGAAAAGACCCACGAAAAGCAAAACATCCCACCTTTTTGTCGGTTACAAAGCTGCTTTCGATAGCCCCATACGGGGAAAACTGTACGAAGCTATGTCTGAACTTGGTATTCCGGCAAAACTGATTCGTCTCTGTAGAATGACGCTGACCAACACCAAATCAGCAGTGAAAGTGGGGAAAGACCTCACTGAACCATTCGGTACCAAGCGAGGACTTAGACAAGGCAACACACTGTCGTGCAATCTCTTCAACATAATGAGAAAGGCTGCAGTAAATACGAACAAGACCATTATCACGAAATGTCATGTGTTACTGGCGTATGCTGACGACATAGACATCAGTGGGCGAAATTTGAGAGAAGTTACTGCAGTATTTTCAAGAATCGAAGGTGGGTTTTGCTGTTAATGAGGGCAAGACAAAATTGATGGTGTCAACGACTATGGAATCCTCTCGACTTGGTCCGCACATGAACGTTGACAACCGATTTAATTTTAAAGTGGTAGATGAATTTGTCTACCTTGGATCCGCCGTGAACAAGGACAACAACGTCAGTCTGGAGATAGATTGGAGAATTGTGCTTGCAAATAGATGTTATTTTGGGCTCAGCAAGCAGTTTAGGAACAAAGCCCTCTCTCGACGGACAAAAGTCCAGCTATATCAGACTCTCATTTTACATATGGCTCCGAAACTTGGGTCATATCGCAAGCGGGTGAAAAACACCTGGGAGTTTTCGAGAGAAAAATTCTCCGTAAATATATGGTCCTGTTAGGGAAAACGGTGAGTACCGACGCCGCTGGAACGCAGAGCTATATAATCTCTATTCTGACGTGGACATAGCTAGACGAATCAAAGTGGGCCAATTGCGTTGGCTAGGCCATGTTATCAGAATGGATGAAGATGAGCCAGCGCGAAAGATTTTTGATAACGTACCCGAAGGAAGCAGGAAAAGAGGACGACCAAGACTCCGCTGGAAAGACCAGAAGAATCCCTCCGTATCCTTTGTGTTACCAACTGGCGAGAAAAGGCGAAGGATAGAGCCAGTTGGAAGAATATGTTGAAATTTGTTTAATTTGTTTGAATAAATAATATGTGTAAGACGTCTGACCTCATGAGGTTGTAATATAGTTAATAAAAGTAAAGTAAGTATAATTAAATTCGAAAATTCCCAAATAAACTGATCTAATTAGTGAGCTACATACAGGTTTCCAATTTAAATTTGTAGACTCACTCATTATTAAAGGAAAAAATAGAAGAGAAACAACTAAAAACCGTAACTAAATAGAAGCTGTAGATATTGAAGAATTCTTCCACGAAAGGTGATATTAGACATGTCAAATGTCTTCAAATTTCTGGGTAGTGCATTGAACATACGAGCCACTGGAACTTGAAACGATTTATCCATATGTCGATCCAGTTTTGGTATAATAATTTGCCTGCAAAGGGTAGAATGCGAAAAAGCAATATTTTTCCATAGAAAATTAGGGCACTTATCCCGATATGATTTATAAAAAAAAGAAACAGTCAACGAAAGTCAAAGACGCATACTTGATTTTTTTTCTTACTTGGCCCTGGTCATGGAATTCAGCCGAAAATTATATTTGAAATTTAAAATATGTACATCATTTACTTACTTATCAGGTGGTCTCGAACAACCCCCGGGGGTCAGGAACCTTCCAAAACGAAGATAACATATTTCGCCAACCAGTTCCATCTTTTGCCTTATCTCTCCAGTTGGCAATGTGTGCAGGGATTTGTCAACCTGATCCCTCCAGCGGAGTCTTGGTCTTCCTATTTTTCGTCTTCCTTCGAGTCCGGTTTTGAAAACACTACGTGCTGGTTCGTTACGGCAGATCCGAGGTATATAAATTCGTACACCACCTCGAAGTTATAACGGTTATCAACGTTCACGCTTTGGTCTAATCGCGTGGAGGCCCTGTTCGTTGAAACCATTGATTTTGTCTTGTCCTCATTTACTGCCAGGCAAACTTTTGCTGACTCCTTCTCAATTCTCGGAAACACCGCAGTAACTTCTCTAATTGTGCGCCCAATGATATCTATGTATATCATCAGCATAGGCGAGCAGCATTGGAATGGGAATTTAAAATGTATATTTAAAATAGATCAATTCTAATTTAAAACAAATCAATTGAAAAATGTTTTCGATAACGTACCCGATGGAAGCAGGAAAAGAGGACACCAAGACCGGGCAGAAGAATCCCTCCGTATCCTTGGTGTTACCAACTGGTGAGAAAAGGCGAACAATAGAGCCAGTTGGAAGAATATGTTGAAATTTGTTTAATTTGTTTGTTTAATTAATATGTGTGAGACATCTGACCTCATGGGTTTGTAAAATAGTCAATAAAAGTAAAGTAATTGAAATTTAGTTTTGTTTTATATCTTGGGTACTACTATACAGTGGAAGTCCAGTATTACGAAAACACTTTAATACGAATATTTTACATTGACTTTTCTAAAGTACGAATAAGGGTACATTTTTATGTTCGATAATACGAATGGCCGTTTTTCTTAAGACTTGTGTTGTTCCGCTTTTTAAATTCCTACAATTTCGTCGAGCCATTTGTAATAGCACTCCACCTGTGCCTGCTCAGTTTAGTTATTTATTTATTTAATTCAATCTATGGTCATACAATATTCCTTACACACTATTACTTAAAACTAATAACAAAGGTTTTGGTAGTAGCACGTGTCAAGACGTACAAGTTTAAAACAAATATATTTATGAATAAAATAAATATAATCGCGGATTGTGATAAAGAAATTTATTTATATGACATTTTGTACAAATCTAATTCGACAATCAGTAAAATAAAAAAACAGAAGTCTCAACTTCTGGGGTATCGACAAGCGCCACCACGTTCCGGCGCAGGATGATAACTGGTAGCGGAATAAATCTATTAAATCTACGCTATCGTAGCAAATAAAGAATTATTTTTTTTTTATCTATTTCAAATACTGAAACGATCAAATTAAGGTAGCACACATTTGGTTAAAATTTTTGGGTTTATTGTCAATTTTTCGATACATGAGTCTAAAAGATTTTCGATAAGAATATCAGTCGCATTTGGAGACGTAGGAGAGCCCATTGGAAGTCCTTTATGTTGCAGATGTACCCTCTAATTATATTGAAAATATCGGTTGTCTTCAATACAAAATCTTTAAATATCTAAGAATAAATGTTTATTAATATTTGTATGTTCCTTTATTGTGTATAAATTTACTACATTTACTTTCAAAAGATACTACATTTCATTACTATCAATCAGTCGTCTGATTCGTTATAAAGGGTTCGCCATCTAACGTTTCAACTAGTGCTTATTTCGTGAATGGTAACACTTAGCTCATGTCTGATTTGACAGATAATTAGTTTTATCCTTCCGCTGAACGAATATGGTTGTGTATACGCTTGAACAACGCTGGGAAATATGGGAAAAATGGGCCTGCGATCGACTTACAGAAGATGCCGATTTTGCCAAAACCAAAAATAATATTTTCAGATGAAACTCATATTGATCTTGGCGGGTATGTAAACATGCAAAATTGTCGCATTTGGGGCACAGAAAACCCGCACGCATACATTGAAAAGCCGATGCACCCAAAACGAGTCACTGTTTGGTGCGGATTTTGGTCCAGAAGCATAATTGGGCCATTTTTCTTCGAAAATGAGCAAGGAGTGGCCGTTACAGTCAATGGCGATCGTTATCGGGCCATGTTGAACGAATTTTTGTTCACAAAAATTGAAGAGGAGGATATTGGCAACATTTGGTTTCAACAGGACGGCGTTACGTGCCACACAGCCAAAGCTACACTCGATGTTTTGCGCCCTGTTTTTGAAGATCGCATTATCAGCCGCAGGGCTGATGTCGTTTGGCCACCTCGGAGCTGCGATTTGACACCGTTAGACTATTATTTGTGGGGTGCCCTCAAAGATAAGTGTTACGCCGACAAGCCAGAGACAATTGACGCTTTAAAGGACAATATTCGTGAAGCCATTGGTGAAATACAGCTGCACACAATCGATAATGTGCTTAAAAATTGGACCGATCGTGTAGGCTACTGCATGGCCAGCCGAGGCAGCCATTTGAATGAAATTATTTTCCATTATTAACCGGAAGGATTGTACTTTCAAATAAAAAAAGAAATTTGAGAAAATATTCAGTAGTTTTTTTTATAGCATTTTCAAAAAAAAAAAAATGTATTTGGCGGACCCGTTATTGAACTAGAAAACCCGACAGACTTCGTCCTAAATTTTAGTAGGGATGCCTATTGTTGTTTAAAATAAAGCTTGACTAATATAATTAGAAAGTATAGCCTATATCACTCAGTGATTACGTAGCATTCTACTGGTGAAAGAATTTTTAAAATTGGACGAGTAGTTTAGAAGATTAGCCCCTACATACAAACCCACAAACATTTCCTCTTTATAAAATTAGCATAGATTTGGAGATCTAAGTAATTTTTTTTAAGGATACTCGTAATGTATTTACAGACTTGATATGACGGAGAGTTAATAAATGAGCAAATTGGTCTTAATGTTTCTTCTTTGAGTATTTTAGGAATTCCGTATAATCTCGGTGCTGTGGCTATTCTTTTCTCTCTGAAATGTTCAACATTACGAATGGGCCTGACAGTATTTCATTCGTATTTTTTGGCAGTTCTCTTTCTGTTAGCCTTAGACAACATTTTGTGTTACAAGTTAAATTCCACCTTAAGTAACATTTGGTTTCGCAATTTTCCCTCTAAATGCAGCTACAGTAGTCCGTGCCAAATTTGGATATAATTTGATTACGGTGCTATGTATTGCGATTCTGCAAAGTTCCGGTCTTTCAACCCATCTGCACGTTTTTTGTTCATATAACCTCTAAGGACATATCGCTGAGCTATAGTTGAGGTGATGTACTACACCCAATCATTATTATATTTATGTATTTTATTTTTATTTCTTCATTTACATAAACGAGCCTCGAGGTTACCTTAGTTGTAAAATGTCCTGATATGGCATGACGTAGGACAAACAGAAGAATATAATGTACAGTGGTGTGCGATGAAATAGAGTCACACACTCGTCAAATCTCTTATTCTCTGCAAATCAGTGGTCCAAGATGTTTCATGTCAAGAAATTCTGAACCTGATTGGCCGGTCCTCTGCTGAATATAATGCCGTCATTTTTAATAAATTTTTTTTACACTACTGTTCTCCAGGTCAGTGTCAGTAGGCTATGTAATGACGTGTGCTATAAAATAGATTCAATTACAAAAAAATATTTTTTTTTTGAAATGGTTAATGGTAGTTTGGATTTGAATTTGAAATCAAAGTTTAGCTCCTAAATATGATTAATGTTTATTAGTAGCATAGAATAACACATACTATAGAAGAACTTATTCTCTCATCTGACGTTTCATTTCACACTCTCTCGGTAGGTCTGTGGAAATGTTTACATACACCAGGTGGAGGTACAAAATATGTTCACTTAACTATTTCCTGTCGTTTTGGTGTAGAACTGAAAAATTTAAATGTATTTTGCACTTTTTTGTTGACTTAACGTTGGTATTCATTTGTATTGTATTTAACACAACTAGTTTGCCACAAAAACACGAAATTCGGGTGTAGTTCCTTTGCGGATCGCTGTATACTATTGCCACCATATGGTATTATTGAACCCATATTTTCCACCCTCCACTGTGTAATTTCCATCGTACCTATGACGTTTAATTTATTGAGCGAATAAAACCTTCTACGTATGTGTTATTCTATGATTAGTAGCATTAATAAATTGTCATTATTGACGTTCCAAAATGGGCCGATGTAAATATTGCAATCATGAGCGCCAAGAAAGAATAAAAGAGACGATAAAAGATTTCCGAAGCTACGTACAAATTACTGACATAATTGGATGCTCAAAGAAAATGTTGGAGACCGGAATAAAATATAACCCCAATCCGGGAAACAGACGGTAAAACACTGAAAATTACAGAACATGTGGATCCAAAAATATTGCGCCACGTAGAGTTCGACTTTTGTTACCTCTTCCGCCCTTAAAAGGCAATACGATCGGGATGTTGACACCTCTACATTAAGAAAAATGCTAACTAAAAACAATTTAAAGGCAAAAAGTGTCCGAAAAGTTCCATTTCTATCCAAACGGAACGTTCAAAAAATGTTGCATTTTTGTTTACATTTTGCATGTGAAATAGTTCGTACGCAAATGGCGAAATATTTTGAGGACAGCTGAAACTAAAGTGAGATTGGGTAATTATGATAAGAATTCAGGCCCCAGAACACAATCGCAATAGTTAAACGTAGTAGCGGAAACATAATGGTACGGGGTTGTTACTCTTACATTGGGACAGAACCTTTATTCCAAATTGAACAGACAATAGACGCTGCATATTATACCACTGTATTAAAAAAACATCATGATGCCTTGTGCTAAATGGGAAATGCCGCTTCGATGGGTGTTTCAACATAATATCGACCCCAAACACACATCGAAGCAAGCAAAGGCTTCGTTTGAAAATAATAGTGTCATAGTTTTAAGATGGTCTATGCAGTCGCCGGGCTTAAAACCTATTCAGAATTTGTGGCGGGACATTAAAGTGTCTATCAAAGGAATAAACCAATTTAATAAAGATGAGCTTATGACACTGGTACAATCGGCGTGGAAAACATGACTTGTGGAGACTTGATAATTCGATGTCAAGGCGTTTCTTAGCTGTGATAAAAAATAATAGTTATTTCATAAAGTACTGAGATAGTATAAAGGATTAATGAAACATACATTTTATTGGACACAGCTTTTTATTCTAGTTCAGATGATGAATCGCGATGACTCTATTTTAATTCACAGGCAAAACGGGGCATTTTGAAGTATTTTAAATTTTAAATTACGACATTAATGTTCTAAAATGTTATATCTAGTTCTTAATTGAACAATTAAAAATAAAAGTTATAAACAAAATTTAATTTTTCTACATTTGTTTTTTTTTTTTTGAAAATGTTGATTAGTGTTGACTCTATTTCATCGCACACCACTGTATATATATGTATATTAGGGCGGGTTAATTTTGCTCAAGTGACCATATCTCTAAGTCGGATTTGGAGCCCCCCAAAATTTCAAAATAGATATTTTTCCACATATACATAGAATAATTTAATTAAAATTCGTCATAAAATCGGATAGATTTATAGTAGATTTCTCAATGTGGGCTTGTTTGAAAGGTATTTTTTATCTACTTTCAGAATCTGTATTGATACCAATATTTTTTTTTATTTTTAGTAGAGATATTAGGAATTTTTTGCCGAAAAATGGCCTAAAATGAACTTATTCTACAGGTATCAATACAGATTCTGAAAGGTGATAAAAATACCTTTTGGGGGCTTCAAATCCGACTTAGAGCTATGGTCTCTTGAGCAAAATTCTCAGAATCACCTATAGATTACGTTTTTGCTATACGCTTCATCAAAAAAAATCGTTCCATACAATTTGACCCGCCCTAATGTATATACTTATATATATCCCCTGAGAAGCCCAGATCAATACATATAATATCTTCCAAGATGAGGATACACATGTGCAGGTCAAGGTTTCCCATTCCAGATTACCAGTGGTGTGGAAAGAACCAATAGACAAATGATCAGATGATAGTTTCGCCCGTCCGGTTCCATGGCAGACCCCGTGAAAATTACATCAAATCCTCCATCGCGTATAGTCCAGGCCCTGAAACCTGGCTGAAACCATCCAAAGCAACGGCGACGCCTTCGCTATAGGGCTGGGCATTGACAGAGAAGGTGCTCAATGGTCTCCACCTCTTCTTCATCACCACAAGCACGGCAGTAATCAATCCCCCGTTCATAAACCAGTTGCGAGCATCACAGTGACCCAAGATAATCCCAATGAGAAACTGCAAGTCAGCCTTGCCCAGTCGAAACAGCGACTTAGTCCTCCCCATATGCCCCTTGTAATCCTGCAATCTACTCTGACCAGCCAGGCAGTGATCGATCAAGCCATACAAGTAACAGATCGGTGGATTTGCAGAGACAATCAATCTCAGCAGAGTTGCATCCTGTTCTAGCATGACAGT
Organism: Phaonia tiefii; assembly: GCA_963931995.1. Classification (NCBI taxonomy): domain Eukaryota; kingdom Metazoa; phylum Arthropoda; class Insecta; order Diptera; family Muscidae; genus Phaonia; species Phaonia tiefii. The sequence continues at coordinate 67,242,764 of OZ008369.1, forward strand.
CTGCTTCAACATTCCGTATGACATCACTATGTCCCGAAACCCAGCAGTCTTAGCTTGTCGGTCACTACTCTGTTCAAGATCCGCTTGCAATCCCTGACCAATGTGGATTTACATACGTGTAACCTGATCGCACTGAGGGCTGGCTTACTATCAACGCAGATGACGAACACGTCTCACGTAGACATCAAGAGTACATCGACGCAATGCGCAGGACCTTACTGATCATTTTGAACTGGTAGCAGTTCCCCAATGAGTTCCACCAGACTACACAGTCATATGTAGTAATTTGGCGCACGATAGCTGAAAAAAGCCAATACACGATTTTCGCACAAAGACCCCAGCTTTTAGTGAATGTATGATAAATTCATACTACATACATCCTTACAATGTACCAACCTGACCTTGTGGGAATAATAAATAATTCACTTAAGCACCCTCACTGGCATGACTAGTTTGGAACTCCATGACAATTTCACCATCAGATGCCTAACTACTGTGCCTGAATTGATACCATCGGAAGATCATCAATCGAATATATACAAACTGAAATATGCAATTTACATATGCGATTAGTATAGATCGAAGATCCCTAAGTACCAACACACATTGAAAGACCCAGGCGTAGAGCATTCATTCGCTCCTCAGTATTTTGCTTCCAGTTCAGTTTCTGATCAGAAGATAGAGATGGTTCTAACCTTGTTTTCCTAAAATTTCCAATCTTTCGCCTGCAGTTAAAAAGGCCAGCTCTGTCTTTGCCGGGATTAACACCCAGGCCACAATTCCTGGCCCAAACTGACAACTCACAAAGGGCATCCTGCATGAGGTCGCTGATCGTAGGCAAAGATTTTTCACCGACAAGAATAACAACGTCGTCCCCATATGCAACAATTCTATGTCCTCTCAACTCACAGTCCTTAAGAATGCCGTCAACCACTAAAAGCCACAGCAGATGGGACCCTGCGGATTGCCCCTTGTAGTCAGATTCCGAGCTGAGCTCACCCCCAGGGTTCGAATTTACAATGCGATCTCTAAGATCGACAAGAAGTGAAGGCACCCCAGAGGAATCCAGAGATGTCCTGAGATAATGGCCCATATCAGATTCTTTCTGCTCACTATTGAGCGAAATTTTTCTAAGCTAAGTGAGTATCCGCCTAACTCTTCTGGCTGATGACCAGCATTTCTGTCATCGTTGGGAAAGTGGGTATCCAGGAGAATCTCAAGAGACACTTCAGACGAATACGTCCACGTTCCATTGTCTTTCATTAAGAACCCCGCACACGGTGGGTTTTTAGCGAGCACGCATCTTAATCGTGCAGTCTGGTTGGTTCCCTCAATGGATTCACAGAAGTTTGGTCAGGATTTCCGTTTGGCCGTCTTGATTTCACCTTTATATAGATTAAGACTAATCTTGTAATCGTCCCAATCCCTTTGGTCGACGCTCTTTTTGGCCTTGTTGAAAAGCCGCCTAATGGTCGATCTTAGATCCTGAAGCTCAGCGTTCCACCAATGAGGTTTTTTGTTACCCTTGGGAGCATTATAACCACTGGTCTTACAGGATTCATTGAGCGTGTTCCTGCACGCATCAGTAAATTTACCAACTAGTTCTTCCAGCTCTGACACATAAGTCGGAATATTCGGATGGTTACCTAAGAGATAAGCGTTCCAGTCCGTTTTCCTATAATTTTTAAAAACTTCCTTTTTCAGAGGTTCGATATTTATGTGGAACTGTAGTATACTGTTACTGACAAAAGTTTGGAAACACCTTAGAATTTTGTAAATACTTCAATAAAAAACAAATTTATGAAAGAAAAATAAAAATTGTTTTTTTTTTGTATTTCAGCTGTCGGTAGTATTGTTAATAGTATAATCCAAAAAAAAAAAACAAAAATCTTTCCTAGCCGCAAGGAGCAAAGATTAAAAAAATTACACATTTTATAGTAACAAAAGTTTGGAAACACTTATGGCCAGTTTTTCAGTCAGTGGTGATCTTCGTTTCTTAGTTAAATTGTGGTTAAACATCGAATTGTGTTGTTTAGTCATTGTTTAACTATGATTTAACCACCCAATGTTGGTTGGTTAACTTATAGTCAGAATAATATTATTTTGACAATCAAATTACTGACTGTCAAAGTGAGAAATGAAGATTGTATAAAATACATGTTTCAGATTTGCGTACAGTCAGGGACTAAAGTTTAAATACACCCTATAAAATTAGAGTTTTAAGAAAACGAAACACAAAAATTTTAAGTATGTAGTTTTATTACACATTACGAATAACTAAAAATAATAACAAAAAATATTTATTTCATCGTGAGTATAACGGTAAATCTTACTGAAACAAAAGAGTGAAGGAGGCAAAAGTTTGAATACATGATTGCTCGAATGCAATAGCACGAATGATTTTGCTATTTCATGAGTATGGATGTACCGTTATTTTTTTTGGTTGGCTTATTTACGCATTTTCATTCACATTTAAGAAGTTTTCAAGAAAGTCGAGATCGTATTCAAGTTAATAATGGGCAAAGGAAAACAAATCGAAACTGGAGTAAAAAATTTATAGGAAAAATTTTTAAATTGTCATGTGCAAGTGTGCAAAATATTATAAGAAAGTATAAAATTTATAATACAGTTGAAAATAGGCGCAGGAGCGGGCGTCCAAAAAAACTTTTTCGGAGAGATGTAAGCCTAATTGTTAACGAAGTGCACAAAAATCCGAAAATAAGTGCCCCAAAGTTAGCCGCTGGTATTGCAGAAGCTGCCGGAAAACATGTTCACCCAAAAAGTATCAAAAGAGTGTTGCTTGATAAGGGCTTTCGAAGCAGAGTACCACGTAAGAAACCTCTTATTTCTAAAAAAATATGCAGATGCGTCTGGAATTCGCTAAAAAGTTGAAGAATAAGGATGATGACTTTTGGAGAACAATTCTGTGTACAGATGAGTTAAAATTCAATATTTTTGGCAGCGATGGTCGTGCAAAAATTTGGCGTAAATCTGGCACAGTGCTTCAAACAAAAAATTTAATACCAACCGTTAAACACGGAGGCGGGAGCGTTATGGTTTTGGGGAGCGATTGGAGCAGCTGGTATAGGTCGTTTAGCTTTTATCGATGGTATTATGGATCAATACCAATATAAAAGCATTTTGGAACAGCATTTGCAACCGTCCGTGGAAAGCTTGGGTCTTGGAAGATATTGGATATTCCAACAGGACAATGATAATAAGCATACCGCGCGCTCAGTCAAGGAATGGTTGCGGTATTATGCCCCACGTCAGCTTTATAGTCCTCCCCAATCGCAGGATTTCAATCCTACTGAACATGTTTGGGAATTGTTGGCAAGAAAAATTGATTATTCAGCGACAACTAGCAAGGAATCGTTAAAAGAGGCGCTTAAAATTGCTTGGTCAGAAATCACACCATCTGAAACAGAAAAGTTGGCACTATCTATGCCACATCGTCTTCAGGCAGTCATTGATGCTAATGGAGGACCAACCAAACATTGATATAATGTTTAAGTTATCTAATTCGATTGAATACATTAGCTAATTGGTACTGTATTTAAACTTTTGTCCTCTTCATTATTTTGTTTTCGTTGGATTAACCGTTATACTCACGATGAAGTAAATATTTTTTGTTATTATTTTTAGTTATTCGTAATATGTAATAAAACTACATACTTAAAATTTTTGTGAACTGTTTCGTTTTCTTAAAACTCTAATTTTATAAGGTGTATTTAAACTTTAGTCCCTGACTGTATTTGTACACATACGATGAGTCTAGATCGTTATATTGTTGCTCCTATATAGTTTTTTACACATTTTTGTTAAAATGACTTCGATTTTATGCATCTATTTCTTCTTTTACATAATTCCATTTTGTTTGTACCCCTTTGTTGTTTTGGTATTTATCCCAAAACACACGTTTTTTCCAATAAGAATACAAGGGTTGCCATATTAGTTGACAATATGGCGACTTACATTAACTCATCACTGAAAAACAAAATGCAAAGTTAACCTCTAATTAACTTATAATTAAGATTAAGTAATCCGATAGTTAACTACCCACTTAAAAACTGGTCATTACATTAACTCACCACTGAAAAACAAAATGCATAATTAATCTCTAATTAACTTAGAATTAACATTAAGTTGACTACCCACTTAAAAACTGGCATTAGAATATATTTTGTACATTGCTTAACATTATTTAATTGTATTGTATTTTTTACTTTGTTTGATTTTTGGTTTGGTAGTCATTTTTCATACCGAGGACCAACTTTTCCAGCTCATGGGTGGTAATCTTATTTCACTCTTCCAAAATAGCCTTTTTAAGGGTATCCTTTGAGGAAATTTCGTGCGTCCTGGGATCTGGTTACTGAGGAAGCGAATGTAGTTGGTGTGGGACTCGATATAAGAGCCATCCCATCACTAACTTACTCTTGTTTTTGGGGTCGGTGTCCTGTTGAAAATAATATGTGTTGTGGTCAAGCCCCATTTTTCAACCATTTACGCCAAGTTTTCCCTCCCATCTCGGAGCCAGGCACAGAGGCCCACAGTTCGATGATGCTGCCACTGTCGTCATCCAGTAGTCCTTCTTCAGCATCTACTGCCGTTTCAGAATGCTTTCCAGCATTTACTGCTGTGGCTTCCGACTTCGACTCGGCCAGTTTGCCACTCAGCTTATCCACTTTGTATACCCTGAGGTATTCACTCATGAACCCAAACCGAATTTTGGCCTTTGGACTCTAGGGGTTTTAAGGAATCCTGGTTCAGGACCAAAACTACCTGCCGGGAGGTTCCTACAACCTTGACCACCTTCCAATCCTTTGCAAGAATGGAGGGATTCCAGTGGTTGATAATCTTAGGATCTCCAGTGGGTCAGTAGGTGAGTTTGACGGGACCCAACCCCTAGCCCTTGGTCTAGAAGGTATATCCTTCCTATCCACGGCTTTGAGTTTAGCCCCCGACCAAACATCACCTACCCGACTCATGGCGGACTTATACAATCGCGCTACTCGTTCATCCCGCGTCTTCGCAGATTGGCACAGGACCACGGTTGTCGTTGACGATGTCCATGAACACCGTAAGAAGGGCTCCTTGTACGAGGGGCCATTTATCCTTGGGGATACGTCCATCCTGGGAACCTTCATCCAAGACGAGGCTCGGGGGAAGCCACAGGTTTTTACTATTTTTGTCTATGAAGCAGGGAGTTCCACGCGAGGGTTGACACTCCGCCTTATGCGACAGAGTGTTCAGAGCCAGGCCGAACCAAAGAGGGAGTCATCTCAACCTCACCATTACCACCAACTTAACGGTGACTGATTAACGTACTACAAGACTTGGCAGGTTTTAATGAGGCGGAGACGAACGGTACCTTAACCACGAGCCATTTCGACAGAGTGTCACCTCTGCCTACTCAGGTCGCAGAGCACAGGACGTCAGCTCGAGAGCAGAAAATCAAATATTTACGAAAATCGTGAACCAAAGAGGAATAAGATCATTTAGAGTTACCCAGGATGCACCGCGAGTACGCGATCTTCACTTCAACCCTATTAGTACTTTAAACGAAATAAAATTGTTAATAAAATGGAGAATTTTTATTTTATTAGAAAGAAACAAATTTGAGCTCCAAATTAAATTGTGTTTAATTCAAATGTTCACCAAAAATACATTACATCTGCAGAACAATATGTTCGATCTTAGCTTTTCTCTCCCATTTGGTAACATCAAGTCTTTGGCCGATTACGTTTTCGAATACCTCTCGATCAGTCTGAATTATTCTACTACTTCGAAGTCAAGATATAGTTTATACAGCCTTCTATAACATGTCCATATATTTTTCGGACCAATTTTCTGGAAAACTCTCAGTGGCGTTTCGTCAGCATGCTATATAACCCAGGATTCTTCGTCATAAAGCAAGACAGGATGGTCCATGAGTGTTTCCTAAAGTGCTTGCTTTACCCGAGAAAATACCTGTTTGCAAGCACAATTCTGCGTTTCCAGGCTAATGTTATTGGTTTTATTTTCGGCAGATCCGAGGAAAGTAATTCATCCATTATCGCGAAATTATAATTTCCTCCAATCAGGTTGATGTTGTCCATGTCGAAACCATTAATTTTGTCTTAGAAAACTGATGAACCAGCACGTCTGGTCAACGGCTGATGAGCGCAGGGGGAACAAAATCCAGGCCTGGCAAACCATTGACCCAGAGTGGCCAACTTTGAATACAGACAATTAAAATTCGATGTCATTATCCATGAGTGATGGATTTATAAAATATAGTAGTTTCAGCTTTCCTCAAAATACGAAAGACAACATATTGATTTTAGTTTCTCTGACCACCTTACATTTCTTTTGATGACGGTTACCTCGCTTTAACGGCGACACTATCGACTACTTAGCCATGAAAAAACTTCTGAAAATGCCGTTCGGAACCAGAAACTAGAAAGCGCACCGCTCACTAAGAAGCTGTGAGAAGCTCTCCCCAGCCCCTGCATGAGATGTAATTTGTTTATTTTATGTGGGGGCGCTAGTACAGACTCCTCTAAATAACATAATCCTCCCGCGGAAATGACCGACCTCCTCGATTTTTTAACACATGTTGTAAAATAAAGTCATGTCGCTTTTATGCAATCCTCTGGTTTGATGACTAGATTAGACCAATTTCACATTTCCCAATCAGTATTTTCTTTTTATTAATGTAGAATTTCTTTCGACTAAATTGATTTTATTGTACTTATATAAAAATGATTATTTATGTTTTATTACAGACCCTTTTTACAACAAATCCATGTCAACATCCAATTGTTATATTGAAAGATGTGCAATATGACGATCTCAAGACAATGGTCGATTTCATGTACTACGGTGAAGTGAATGTGTCGCAAGAGCAATTACCTCATATATTGAAAACGGCGGAAATGCTTAAAATCAAAGGTTTAGCCGAAATGCCCACCGATCCTGCCAATTTAACAAAATCCGAAAGTAAATCCTCAAATGAAGCTACCGAATTGGTAGGCAGCGGCGCTGGCAACAATGTAGTGAGTGGTGGTAGTAGTGGTGGCAACAGTAGTGCTGGTGGTGGTCTTGGCAGTAGTAGTGGCGCTGGCAGTGTTAGCGATTCATTGTGGGGTAGTACAGAGTCACAGTTTCAGCAGCAGCAACAGCACCAACAACAGCAGCAGCAACAACAACAACAACATCAGCACCAGCAACATCACCAACAATTACAGCAACAACAACAGCAGCAGCAACACCACCACCAGCAACAACAACAACAGCAACTGCATGCTCAGCTACAAAACAGTCAGACACAGACGACTCAACAACAACAGCAGCAGCAACAACATCTTCAGCAATTAAGACGCACACCATCACCTCTAGGCGCTGGCGCCTCCCCGGCAACCAGGAGAAAACGTTTACGAAAATCCTCCAATAACGGTAGGGTCTTCATCAAACATGTTTTTTGTGGCACCATTATGTAACTTGGTTTTTTTTTCGAATCGTTGACCTTTATTTAGGTTCGGGTGATCGCACCAATTCTGAAGATCACAACACATCGTTGGATGCCGCCACAGCGGGTGGTTTAACACTATCACAAATGAGCCAAATGACATTTGGCGGTTCTGCTACGAATAGCGCTCTTGGTGGCTTGGCTGCACATTCGTTACATACGGCTAAACTACTTAAAGAAGCGTCAGCTAATGATTTAGAACAGAACCCCCAGGATTCAGACAGCTTAGACGATACCCATGGTCATGTGCATATGCAAATTGTAAATACATTTAATTAAAAACCGCAATTCTAAACACGCAACTAATACCGGTTGTTTTATTTGTTTTCTCAGAAGCCTGAAGTTGACATTAGCGGTGTACAACAACAAATGCCATTGGATATTTCTGGTGCCACAACTCCGTCGGAACATGATGCCCCTAATTCACAATCTGCACATTCAGGTAAGCGCCACTGTAAATCTATATATTTAGTATCTCACGATATTTAATTCGCTCGCATTTCTCATATTATATCTGTGTGTGTGTGTGACATTCTTTATAATATTTATGTAGGCGTGAATATTATAAAGGCGTGAAATTCATAAACTACCACGAAATTTGAAAAATTTTTCTTAAAAGTTGAGTTAAAGAAAACTATTTTTGCATCTTCGTCATTCGACGCTAACTAAAAAGTTTATTTTATTAGTATCCGGATAAAAAATGCACTCTTAATCTCACGGAGTTACTATTAGTTATTGCAAAAAAATAAAACTTAGTTGTGTAATAAAGAAGCCATAATTAGTAGACCACATAGTTCTTTATAATACCAATAATTGTTTTTGTGGGAAGAATTAGTCAGATTGTTTCTTTAGAAATGGGGCATTTCTGACTCCAAAGTACAAAGGAGTATAGAAGTACTGCTTGTTATATGAAATGAAAACAAACAGGGTTTTATTGTTGAATGACCCCTTTGTTAACCAAATCCTCGCAACTTAATCAAATACATTAAACAGGTCGTATTTCTTACTACATATTGGATGCTCACAATTATTCATATTTATTATACATATTTAATTTTTGCAACTGAATCGAGTCCTTCGTCTTATTATTGTTTTTCTTTTGGTTGTGACCAGATTATTCCACAATTATTTTATCTTTTGTTAATAAATGAGATTTTGTATCACAAAAATTATAAAAACATAATATATAAGACAGATTTTGCAATCTGTAGTCATATATACAGCCATTGAGAGTAAATTAGCACAAAACGTTGTCATAAAAACCATAATTTTTTATTGCATTTTAGTTGTAGCAACAAAAACCTGTAAAATTAAAATCCATAATCTTCTTTAAAAAAAACCCCCCCAAAATTTGGACGAAATTTCCAATTTTTATTACATATGACGATCTGAAATTATTTATTAGAAGAATATTTTTCCATTTCTTTCGAGCTACACAGATCAGGGGTTTATTTCTGCAGTTAGGAACAGATTTAAACAGTAGGCACCAGGATTTGAACTCACGTTCGCGGACAATCGTTTCGACTCTTCTCATTAGCGCCTTAGCGAAATTTACAATCGTCTACTCATTAATCCCAGCAATATCTCACATGCTCATGGCACATATTAAAATTTCTGGAGTAAAAAGAATATAGTTTAAGAATTGATATATATATAAGTGTTTTTAGTTTACTGGTCAATATTTAGAAGTGAAACCTTTATTTTCAAGTGCCGCTTGGAAACTACGGCACATGCTTTGAATCTAATTCTGGCAATGCAATTCTGTATTCCAGTCCAAAGTACTTATGTTGAGCAATCGCACATTTCACATCGTTCCAGAGGTTTTCAATCGGGTTCAAGTCGGAACTATGAACCCGCCAGTATAAAACGGGGATGTTTTTCTTCGAAAACCGATCCTTTACTAGCTTCGAAGTGTGTTTCGGGTCATTGTTATGCATTAATGTGAATGAAACTGGAATGTGTTCAAAAGCATAGGGTTCTATTTGGTTCTTAAGAATGTCCAAATACTGGTAACGGTATTTGAATAATTTTCTCAATGGGGCCTACGCCCTGCCATGAAAATTATCCCCACTCCATGATGCTTCGTCCACTTCACGGTCTTCTGAGTGCAGTGTGGATTCAATGCCTGGCGTTTTAGTTCATGAACAAATACTCTACCAACCTGTCCATACGATTAGTTTCATCACCCTAAAGTATTTTTTTTAAGAATGATAAGTCTTTAGACTTGTGGGCGCGACCAAACAATAAACCCTTGGCGATATGTTTTCTTGATAGATGTGGCTTCTTTCGGCTTGTGCACCCAAGCAGCTGACCGTCATTCAAGCGTCTTCGGATAAACCTTGAGAGTTAATTTCGTTCGCAATATCGCGTGATGATAGGAAAGGGTCCATCGTCTACAAACGAACAATAGCTATTGCTTCAGTTGGGTTTGTTTTTTTTTTGTGTCCATTATTCAATTTTTATTAGTTTTAATGGAATAAATAACATTATAGACCAGTTTTCTCGATGGGTTAAGAATTTTTGCAATTTCACATACCTTTTTTCCTTTACTACACACATTGAATGTAATGCGCTTTTCCTCTGGCGTACAATCTTTTCCCCGTCTCATTTTTAGGAAAAGTTGAGAGATATACTTGGTTAACTTGGGTATTTTGCTGTTCAAAACAAAAGATACTAAGTGCACTTTCCAACAATCAGAACAAAAAAGAATAGAGATAATGCTAATTTGGCACATGTTTGATGCTCTGCTGCAACAATGCAGACCATAATAATTTGTCTACATGGTCAAAAGGTTTACAAAATTATACGTAGTAGTTTTGTGCTAATTTGTCTACATCACTTATATCAAATTTGTATGGCATTTATCCCTATTATCTGAATGAAATCCTATATTCCCGATATATATTTTATACTTACACATCACACTACAGAAAGCAAAACCATTTGATGCACAGACTGCATCAAACTGTGATTGAGGATTAGTTTTGTTCGGGAACTCGAGTTTTTTTTTTTTCGTTTCGTTAGTTATCTTAAGCTAAGATTATTGTTCCCCTCCATTTTCTGGATATGCTTCTTATTGTCTATAAGGGTAATACGTACTTATAACTCTGTAGCTATTGAATGTCTCGCCTGTTTACACCAAAACCACTGCGATTCGCAATTATTAACCACCTTTTTTGTTAAGATTTTATTTTACTGTATACAATTTTTCTGTTTTTATTCATCAACAGTCGACAAATTTTTTTATGTTGATTGGAACGTTAAAGCAACGTTTTTGTGTTCTTACTATTATAATTTAATTGTAAATGTTGTTTGTGTATATTATAAAAAAAAAAATATAATTAAAGTGAAAATTCCAAAGGAACCGTGAATTACGAAATTTGTCAACCGCTACACTTTGAAAACTTGGGAACAGGAGAGAGCTAAACATAGCACAGAGTCTTTAGAGTTACAAAAAAAAATAATAAAACTTAATTTTTTTATATTTTTTTATTAATCTCTTGTTTTATTTGAATATATAAATATATTTTCCGAAATGCGCCAAAAAAAAAAGAGAATAATTTATGTATGGGTTTAAATTGATTTTCTCTTAATCGATTCCTTTTAAACTCTCTCTTTCTCAAATAAATAAAATCATAATAAAAAAATTAATTAAAAAAATGTATACACTTTTTACTGAAGTAGTAGTTTTGCAAGTAAATCATTAATTTAGTTTTGAATTAGCAAAAAATAAAATTGATAAAATGGCTCTTTGTTTTTTGTTGATGATGAAAAACAAAAATTCTCACCAACTCTCTCTCTCTCTTCTCTATCTCTCCCCTTCCCAGGTTTACAATGGACGGTTGTTGAGTCGAATTATTCACGATTTTCGCTGCCATCATGTCCCACCAATTTAATTGGCAATACCAACAACACCAACCATCAAAATCCAAATAACCAGAATAACAACAGTTCCTCAAGTGAACAACACCAGCAGCAACAACAACAGCAACGCCATCAGCAACAGCAGCAAGATGCTGTGAACAGTCAGCAACAACAACAGCACTTGCAACAATTGCAACAGTATCAGCAGCAACACCAACAGAACTCGGCCTATTCGCCACAAATTATCACAGTTAGTGGTTATACAAATGCGGCAGCAGCAGCGGCGGTGGCTGCTGCCCAAAACATGTCACCACCCTCGCCAAATGATGGTGGCAATATGGTGCAAACAGTATATAGCCAAGGTCCATCACCGTCAGCATCACCCGTGGGTAACGCAGCCGGTAGTATTGGCAGCAATTCCGCAAATAATTCCAATATTAAACGTAAACGATCTGTCAACCCCCAAGGAGATGAGAATTTCATTAGAGCCCTGGAGGCAGTGCGTTCAGGTGGAATTGGATTTTGCAAAGCTGCTCGTCTATATGGTGTCAACAATCGCACACTGTGGCTGGAGTATAAAAAACGGGGATATCCCGTCTCAAGGCCTAGCATTAAGTCGCGTGTGGTTAAACAAGAACCGAATCTCTCGCCTTCGCCAACTCCGCCGGACCACGCCACTGATGATACCAATGAAAACTATGATCATATGGCAGCAGCAGTGGCTGCTGCGCAAACGGCGGCTCTAAATATGCAAATACCACCTACGTCGGAGACGCCAACGCCGTCTCTAATGTGTGCGCCTCACCATGGAGGTCCCGCTACAGGTCCTACCACCCATCCTACAATGGGTGTTATGGGTTTCTTAGATGCACGCCATATGGATTTCCCAACCAGTCTACATTCAATGTCTCGACAACGTTATATTGATGCGACGGGAGCTGGTGGTGGTGCTGGATCTGGTACCATTAATGTCAATCCGGCAGCTGCAATGAATTTACAGAGTATTAATTTCAACTCAATATAGAATTCAATGTCAACTTCTTCTGCACAATCTGCGACTATGGTGGCCACTACAGGCGAATCGACCATACCACTCATACCCATGCATTTGGAACATCATCATCACACCATAGCCCCACCAGCTCCAGCGCCAACATTAACTCTCGCCACAACCGCCATAAACTCGACGTCGTCATCATCATCATCGTCTGCGACGAATACGGCTATCCTACAAGCCAATCCACCACCATCAACTTGTGATAATCAAACGCCAACGTCGGAAACCCATAATCTTATTCCGCATCATCATCATCCACCTCCGCCAACCACAATCTATGTACAAAACTATGCGACAGCCACACCGATAATAGTGCATCCTACGGAAAATGCCACCACAACATATATGGCGAAACTAACACCCTTACCACCGTCGTAGATTTTCTAAGAAATACTTGTCTTATTTCTATCTTTGGTTTTGGAAAATCTTATTTTTTTAGAGTTATATATATTTTTTTTTCTTTTTGTAGAGAGAAATGTTGGCAGAAAGTATGGTCTTGTTTGGATACATAAATTCGAATTTTGAGTCTTAACATTCGAGACTGATCTCATTTTTATTAACTATCGTTTCTGTGCTATTTATTATATGGATCATTAATATTTTTATTTTTATTAAGTAACTACGAATCGTTAGCCAATCTCTTGATTATGGCTAGGATATGTACATAAAGATATGCTATCAACATAAATCATATATTTTCACATGGTTATTACTTTTTGCCTCTGGGCTTATCAGTAGTATATACATGGATATCTAACATTCTGGCATTCTTTCTTACATTGTATACTAGTTTTGATCAGGCTATAACACTCAAAGTGAGTGCGGAGATTCACAAACCCTATTGAAGGGGGTGAAGAGTATTACTCTGTAGTGGTGCACTTTTTCAGATTCCGACAAGAGTTCGATGCTGTCTTGTCAGGTTGTGTAGAGGCGGCTTTCATATTTTCATGGACAGATGTTTTCAACAGACTATTATTATCTTTTGTATCCCTTTTTGGGTTGTTACAAGAGCCTGTTTATCTTTATTAAAATATAGATGACAAAATGTGTTTGGAGAAGGTCCCAGATTTGAGAACTTGTTCCTCCTTTAAAGCAAACTACCAAATTGATCTAGAAATTTGCTGGCTTGTCCCCGTGGTACTGCCATTCAGTTTTAACTGTATATCTTTTAATTTTATACTATTTTCACGCTGTTTGTATTCCTATGAAATCTTATAGTCTAGATGTCATTCAGCTTGAATACTTGAGACGTTGCTTATGTAAACAGTAAATAATCATCAATTGTAGACTGTTTGCGCAGAAAAACACATCTATCAAGAAATAAATCATATATATTTTTAAGTCAAATTGTTTATTTGAAATGTTTTTTTATTATTTCTTATAAATTCAAATTTGCAGCGTCTTCTATTCAACATGATGAGTAAAACAATGTTAACCCTGATATTCCATTTCAACTCTAAAACATTTTTAAAATAAAAATTAACCGCCTTATTGATAAATAGTTATGAGAGCTTTGAGAGACTATTTATTACACAAAAATCCTCTCTCAAGTCTCTCACAACATTTTATTAATAACGCGCTGTCTTTAGAACGCATTTTAAACAAACAAACAAATGTTAACACGAATGAATATAAAAAACTTAACAATTTTACAAATTTCGATGTTAAATCTTACATTAAGTATAAAAGTGGGTCTCATACTTCCGGTATTCTGTATTGAGAAACCACTAGCTATAAGTCACTTCCTTTTCGTCTGGCAGGTTATAAAATCATTTTCTGATGGCAAGTTCACAGTTTTCTATACAAAATCTTTATCATTTCTCTACAAAAAATTTCAGTTTTTGTTTTCTTTTTTTTTTTGGTATATACATTTTAAATAATGGCTGGTCTAAGGGGTTATGATTCTATGCAGGAACTTTTTTATTTGAACTTTACTCTGTAGATTGTTTCCTTACAAAAGATTTTGTATTCTGAGCATTTGCTTAGAACGATCTAAGTATCTAATTGTATACCAGAACAATAATAAATAAAATTTCCGTCTAATTTGTGGGTCAACTCGCTCAATTGCGAACTGAATTTTCGAAATTCTAGCACATTTTAAGATTCCTTATTCGAAAAAGAAGATCATACATTTTTACGAACATACAAAAATATTTCTCTCATAACTACAGGGACATTTTAAATGTAAAACAATAAACAAATCATTACTTTTAAATCGAAATCATGCATTTGTTGTAAGTAAAAGATAATTAATTTGTCATATCTCTCTCGAAATCTGTTCAATAGTGATACGGAGAAATTGTAAAAGAGCAAAAACTATACAAATTATTTCTTAAACCAAAACTATTTTTTAATTGGGAAACTGAAAATGTTTCACACAAATCACACTTAATACATTTTCTATTGTACAGTTTTCGTTATCATTAATTTAATATTAAAATACATAACAAATTTTTATTAAAATACAAGGAGGCAATTGCTGTCCAATATAATAAATATATGTATGAGATACGCATCGAAAACTACTACATATAAATCGTGTTTTTTTGTTGTTGGTAGAAATAACCTAAGATTCTTCCCGGTATTTAAAACATTTTTAAATTCTTATCTTCCCCATTATACAAAAAAAAAACAAACTTTAAAGAATTGTGCATACTAACCTAGTTTTTAAAACACTTTTCATTATAATATATGGCCATTTTATAAAGTTGTTTTAACTCTACGCAAAAGCAAAATATTGTTTTTATATTTTTACATTTTAAATTTCGAATTCTCGTCATCATACATTTAGTTACTAGACGTTCTCTTTTATCAGTTTGATTTTAACGCTAATAGTTATAAACTAATTTTCATATTTCGTTCGTAAGAAAAATTAAGAATTGTGTATGTAATAAGTGAAAAGATTTAATAAAAAGAAATTTTTAAATCTGAATTCTACTTTATTTAGTTAATACACACACATTCGCCTCTGTTCTGTAAACAATTACATTCGAAAACAGCACCTTATCGGTTTCAATGTATTCTTCGCAACAATTTCGAAAACAATTACGTTCAAAATCAGGGATCTTACTATGTAACTCGTTTCGAATGCATAAACTATTGGAAAATTCTTTCGATTCGAATTGGTACCATGTAAACTTTCGGATTGATCAGAGATTGATCAAAGAAGCCAGCGTTGGCATTTAATTTGATTTGGCAACACATTTTGTCTAAAGTTGGTAATTATTAGAGCAGCAGGTTTTCTTGTATACAAATAATTGAAGAAAATTAAAAAAAATAAAATAAAATAAATGGATTGTGTTGCGTTGTGATTCAAAAGGATCTCCAATGAGATGGAGAAGGGGGTCTCATTACATTTAAGCTGCTCGGTTGTGGAATTGAACAATTGCTTCCGCAAGAAACTCCTCTTCCACGTTTGTTGGTTCTATCGCGGTACCAGTGGTCGTGGGATTGTTTTCCTCGAATTTTCTCACTTCTACTGCTTCTCGCATATTAAATAGTTCTATTGCACTCTCTTCTAACGGGCATGAAACATAACTTACGTAGGTGAACCGCCACCTGTGCCGGAAAAATGTTTTTTCGCAACTTTGCATTCAAGTTACTTGTATGATCGAACAAACCTCTAAAACATTCGAAACTTGTAAAAAAGGGTTATAAAATAAATTTGGTTTAAATCACGTATTGGTGGACCTATGATTTTCATTTTCTAGCCGCTTCCATAAACTTTGGTTTTGCCTGCGGCGTTTTTAAATAACCCTCTGGCATACCGGTATGCGACGTCATAAAATTAATTATACCGGTATGTGATGGAAATCGATCGATTTAAATCGAATACTATTTGATATAATAATGAAGTTTATATTTACACGTAATGGATATCAATTAATTTATTCCTCTTTTTATGCGACTAAATAATCCACAAATAAAATATTGGTTCACCAATATAAGGAATTATTTCAATAAAAATCATCCAATAGTCAAATCGTTTCGATTTTGACTCGATCGATTTACATCACATGCCGGATAACTTCAAATTGGCACTATTTGGTGTGTGCACTTTTATTGGTCGATTCCCTTTCATCAATTGAAGATGTAATTTATTTAATATAATTCATTTCGCTAACTCAAATGAAGACGAATAGAAATTTGAAGAAAATCGAATAAATAATCGTCTATTCGAATTCGAAATACATAGTGGCAACAATTAGCATTCGTTTTATTTTGTTATAGCATCGAATTACATAGTAAGGTCCCATGTCGTTGCGATTTAGAGATGTTCTTAAAAACGGTACATTAATTATTTGACTATTTCAATTCGATTTGAAGTGGAAAGTGATTTAAGAGTTTTTTAATGTAGAAAAAACTAATACACAAATAATCTGCAATGAACACAGCACAGTTTCTTTCGAAAGTGAAACATAAAAAACACAAAATAATTACGGATGTAATACAATCGGAAATATGTACTAGTGGAATTGATATTCAATGTAACAAAATCTTAGAAAAACTTGTCGGTTCTGCTTTTTTGCATTAAAAACGTTATTTTGGCTAATATCGCTTAAAAAGTTAATACTGTTTAAACACATTTTTGCAAAAATGATTTTTTTTGTAATCTGTAAAAAAACCATATTTACCATAGAGTAATGATGTATAGAGATGCCATCTCTCAGTATTTTGATAGTGTGTTGCATATGGGCGGTTGCATGTTGTAAAGTATTGTTTTAATAATACCAGATAGAGGCAATGGCTCAAACCATCCAACAATAATTCAGCAACGGCATTTCGATTTGTGCATTAAAATTTTTGTGTAAATACTTCACAAATATATACTAACAACAAAGTCCAAAATATGTTTAAATTTCGAAGTCTTTCATCAAAATGACTTGAAAAATGTAAGCCAACAATTTTTGTAATTCCACCTGGTTTAAGTCAATCTACGTCAAATAACTCTGTCGCACAGACCGCACCACGAATAGTGTGAAAGAAAATGTCAGATGAGAACAATGGCGTCTCTATACATCATTACTTACTTACTTACTTATCCGGTCTCGGACAACCCCAGGGGGTCAGGGACCTTACAAAACGAAGATAACATATTTCGCCAACCAGTTCGATCTTTTGCTTTATCTCTCCAGTTGGCAATACCAAGTGTACGCAGGGATTCGTCAACCTGATCCCTCCAGCGGAGTCTTGGTCTTCCTATTTTTCGTCTTCCTTCGAGTTCGGTTTCGAAAAGTCTTCGCGCTGGTTCATCTTCATCCATTCTACTGACATGGCCTAGCCAGCGCAATCGCGTTATCTTGATCCGCTTAACTATGTCAATGTCAGGATAAAGCTCATACAGCTCATGATTCATGCGTCGCCGATACTCGCCGTTGTGCACTATAGGGCCATAAATTTTTCGGAGTATTTTTCTCTCGAAGACTCCTACAGATGTTTCGTCTGCTTGCGATAGGACCCAGGATTCTGCGCCATAAAGCAAGACAGGTTGAATGAGAGTCTGGTACAGCTGGACTTTTGTTACTCGAGAGAGGGCTTTATCTCTAAAGTGCTTGCTTAGCCCAAAATAACATCTATTCGCAAGCACAATTCTCCGTTTGATCTCAAGGCTGACGTTGTTGTTTTTGTTCACGGCAGATCCGAGGTATATAAATTCGTCCACTACCTCGAAGTTATAACGGTTATCAACGTTCACGCTTTGGTCTAATCGCGTGGAGGCCCTGTTCGTTGAAACCATTAATTTTGTCTTGTCCTCATTCACCGTCAGACCCACTTTTGCTGACTCCTTCTCAATTCTCGAAAAAACCGCAGTAACTTCTCTAATTGTGCGCCCAATGATATCTATATCATCAGCATACGCGAGCAGCATGTGACTTTTGCTGCTGATGGTTTTATTCATATTGACTGCAGCTTTTCTCATAATGATCTCCATTAAGATGTTAAAGAGATCGCACGATAGGGTGTCGCCTTGCCTGAGGCCTCGCTTAGTTTCGAAAGGTTCGGTAAGATCCTTACCAACTTTCACTGCGGATTTGGTGTTCGTCAAGGTCATCCTGCAAAGGCGTATGAGTTTTGCAGGAATACCAAGCTCAGACATTGCTTCATAGAGTTTCTCCCGTATCGGACTATCGAAGGCTGCTTTATAATCGATAAATAGATGATAGGTGTCGATTTGTTTTTCGTGTGTCTTCTCCAGGATTTGGCGTAGCGTGAAAATCTGGTCAGTTGTCGATTTTCCAGGCCTAAAGCCACACTGGTATGGTCCAATCAGGTCAGCGATAATTGGTTTTAGTCTTTCGCACATTATACTTGATAGAACCTTATATGCTATGGATAAAAGGCTTATTCCACGGTAGTTGGCACAAATACTCGGGTCACCTTTTTTAAATATGGGACATAGTACACTGAGACTCCAATCGCCGGGCATGCATTCATCTAACCAAATTTTGCTAATGAGCTGATGCATGCACCTTATCAGCTCATCGCCGCCAGCCTTAAACAGCTCCGCCGGTAATCCATCGGCTCCTGCGGCTTTGTTGTTCTTAAGCCGGGCAATAGCTGTTCTGACCTCGTCTTGGTTAGGAGGGGGGCAATCGACGTCATCGTCCATATTGTGATCGATTGTCCCATCGTCATCGGATATCTCAGGTACTAGTAGCGCGGAGAAATGCTCTCTCCATATTCCCAACATGCTCTGCACATCTGCGACGAGATTTCCGTCTTTGTCTTTACAGAAGGGGGGCCCTGAACCATGTCCATTAGTTCCGTTTTTAACTTTTTGGTAGAATTTTCGGGCTTCGTTCTTCCTTCTGTATGTCTCAATTTTCTCACTCTCGCGTTTTCTCCACTGCCGTTTCTTACGCCTAAAGAGACGGTTTACCTCCTTTCTCTTCTCCCTATACCGCTCAGTTGCAGCTCGCGTTGCAATTGACTGAAGCATTACCATACGTGCAGCGTTCTTTTCGTCATTTGCTATGCGACACTCTTCATCGTACCACGGTTTGTTGCGAAGCGGTTTTTCGAAACCAAGTACGGTTGTTGCGGCAGTTTTTATAGAGTCGGAAATGGGTTTCCACTGCGCATCAGGATCGTCATCGGGAGGGGGTGGGTTCTGTGCCAAAAGTTGCGAGAGCTTCCTTGAGTAGGCTGTGGCTACCTCTGGTAATTGCAGCTTTCCGATGTCCAGCTTCCTCTGCGTCTGGTTTCGTACGATTTTCGCTCTACTTAATCTTGTGCGAACCTTTGCTGCTACCAGGTAGTGATCAGAATCGATGTTAGCTCCTCTGATCACTCGTACGTCCATTACACTGGATGAGTGCCTTCCATCAATTACCACGTGATCAATTTGGTTCCTAGTTCTTTGATCAGGGGATACCCAAGTAGCCTTGTGGATGTCTTTATGCTGGAATCTTGTGCCACTGATGACCATGTTTTTTGCCGCGGCAAAGTCAATCAGTCTCATACCGTTGTCGGAACTGTCAGCATGAAGACTGAAATTGCCAATAGTTGGATTAAACACATTCTCCCTTCCTACTTTGGCATTAAAATCTCCTAGTACAATCTTAATGTCATGGCCAGGGCAGCGGTCATACGTTTCCTCTAGGAGCTCATAGAATATGTCTTTGGCATCATCATCTTTCTCTTCTGTCGGGGCATGCACACAAATTAGGGAAATATAAAAATATTTCGCTTTTATGCGGATTGTGGCTATTCGTTCACTCACAGGATTGAACCTAGAGACTAGATGTCGCAGTCTTTTGCCAACTATAAATCCACAACCAAATTCATGTTTTTTTTCATGGCAACTGTAGTATATATCGCAGTTTCTTTTTCTTGTGCAGCCATGTCCTGTCCATCGCATTTCCTGGATAGCGGTAATGTCAGCCTTATAACTTTCGAGGACATCTGCCAGTTGGATACTTGCACCGGATCTATATAGAGTTCTTACATTCCAAGTGCATATCCGTAAATCGTGGTCCTTATAACGTTTGCGGGGGTCGTCAACAAATAGGGGTTGTTTATGTTTTCTGTTTCGTTTTTGTATTTTCACTGCCATTATGAACGGTGGCGGGAGGCAAACCCAGCCCACCGGGTTTTTGCATTTTACCTACTGCCAGGATATTTGATTGCAGCCGCCCATTATGGATCAGACGCTGACCAGGATGCGATATGTTGAACCTGGATTTTCTTCTTTTAGTTTCTATCCGCCGTTGGCCCGTATGTTTGGCTCATCCGCCTTCTAAGGACAAAAGAATATGCCCGCTTGTTTGATGAGCTTCAGTGACATCAGTCACCTACTATACCTGATTTGATGCTCATTTGTTTCGCCTTCTCACTCTAGCTAGCTAACGGAGGTTTCCGAAAAGCCATTGCCCAGGACATACTGCGTGGAAGTAGTGAGCTGCTTGGACTGCCCAATGAAGGAATCATTTCTGGCCACTCCCAAGTGAATGGCAATCAGAAACTTTCCACCTCCACGGACAGTCCCATGTCCATGTATACATCATTACTCTATGGTATTTACTTAGAACTACGTATATTAGAGTTAGTAATTTTGTTTAACTTTTTTCGAATATCACAATGCTCTCGCAATATGATATTTATTTATTGAATACATATTTTATAATTTTAAAAATCAGGAAAAAATAAAACTGAAAATATCTGGTTTGAGTAAAAGTAATTGCATTTGGTGCGGAAAGTTTTTTTGCAATATCAAAAAAGTAAAGACGCAGTTCTTCATATTTTTGTACGCCCTACATCATACTCCGACAGCATTTGCCGCAAAAAAAAGTGACTTACCGTAATGTACATACGTCTTGTTCTAATTCACAGATATTGTATAAGCTACATCCCAGAAAAAAATTGTCATAAAAAGAATCGAGTGCGGAATTAAAGATTTTTGGGGGAAACTTCTTCCCTACTGTATTACCTCGTTGATTCTTTTCACAAGGCATGAGACTCAGATCAAGTAGTTCTTTGGAATTAGTTCCTATTTTATTTTAGAGGAACTAATTATTTTTACATTCACTCCGGTTCACTTATTTAAAGGCACTAAAAATTCCATATTCAGCAGCCTGTATCTTTTGCAATTTGTAACCGATTGCAGAATTTTAAAATGGAAATGGAAGCTAGACATCTTGAGATATAAAAAAAATTCATGACAATAGTGGTTTCTTAACTAAAGAACTTTTTTTGAGCAATTTTCAAAAAGATACAGGCTGCTGAATGTGGAATTTTTAGTGCCTTTAAATAAGTGAACCGGAGTGTATCTGTAACTACGAGCACTTATTTTTAATTTTTTATTAGCAGCAAAATAACTAACTACATCTTGGTACTTCCTCTCATCAACTTTTCTTCCCATACTATTTTTGAATTGAGAAATCATTTCTCTGTACCTAGTAATCTAATCGAGTCTAATAATAATTCGATTCTTTCGGGTGATTATAAGAATAAAGAATATAATGTCATTTGTGAAAAAGTCGCGTCAAAAATGTCGGTTATTTGATAACCTACGAATTCTAAAATAATTTGATTATTTCCGGGTCAAAAATACATATTAAATACTTGTAATTTAATCAAATTAAATATTTTTCAATTGACAAATGAAATTGGCTAAACTTGAATTGAAAATATGTTGTTACATCAATTGATAACATAAATACATTTTTTTTTTTGTTTACAAAGAATATATTACAAACATTATACATTACACATTATATTTCATGCTGCTTGGAATGTAATATATAGGTAATTATTTTGAAAAAATCGATTGTCTTTTTATAGAGATTTTTAGAATCGAATAGGTAATTTTTTGCTGGGATGCTTCGTTTTTATTTTATAGAGTTACCAAACGTTTAACAGAAAGCCGTGGATTCGTATTTTTTCCGTTTATGTAAAAGCATTCGAAAACTGAAAAATTATAAGTAAAAAATATTACGAATCGGCCATAAGACCACCCTAGGCTTTGGCGAGGGGGTTGAGAGCAACAACCGAACATTGTAAGAACTGAAACATAAATAATGTAGACGCCTCTGTTCGTTGCTACTTCATTTTGCGACTTTTATTTGAAATTATGCTTAGTAAAAATGCAGCAGACATTTTAGTGTTAAATTACAAACAAAGGTGATTTCAAACATACCAAATAGTTTTTTTTGGAGAACGTCCGGTTTTGAAAATTGTTGATTGTGTTATTTAATTCGGTTTCGGTTCGTTTTGCAGAACAGGGGTGATGGATTTTGTTATTTATACTATATATTTTATTTGTGTTCTTACATTTTAAAACACATCACACAAAAATTTACGTTGCGCAGGACTGACTTGCCCTGAAGATGTACAGCTGCGGTAAAAAAAAATAACATGAAAAGTGTCGACAAAGAAAAATATTACTTTTCCTTCGGGAACATTAGAAGCATAGAGATATAACATATAGAGAAGCGATTTGACTTTTACGAATTTACGAAGTTTGGTGTGTTGCATATGTACGTTGCACGTGGGAAAGTATTGCTTTAATAATACTAGTTACAGGCAATGGCTCAAACCAACCAACAAGAAAACAGCAACGCCATTTCGTTATACTTAAAAAAATCAAGAGTGTTCGAACTCACGGCCGATGTGTTAACGCCATTTTGTTGCACGGTACCTGTTCGATTTCTATGATCACATTAATAAATGTTACATTGGAAAATACAAAAAAAGAATAGTTTTTGTGCTGGAGGCTCTTTTGCTATTGCACTTTATTTTTCTTACATCTGCTTTACCATTAGATGTATAATTGTGAAAATAAATAAAGCAATATTTAGCGCACTGAAATAATTGTTTATGTTTTGTCATAAACAGACCGACGACAAAAAGTATAGAATAGTATAAGAACTAAAAGAGCATAAACAAGTCTTATCCTCTTTATAGAATATTTCAATATAAATGCACCATTTCGACAATGTTATTACCGTCGGTGGTGCAATGGTTAGTGTGCGCGGCTCTTGTACATGAGATCCTGGGTTCGAACCCGGCTCTGACCACCTTCAAATTTTTTTTCGGCGGCGGCCACCTCGCATAGTGACGGCGACACTATCGAGTATCTAGCCATGAAAAAGCTTCTCAAATTACCGTTCGGAATCGGTGTAAAACTGTAGGTCCCAATCAGTGAGTGAAAACTGGAAAGCGCACAGCTCAATGATTGTGAGAAGTTCTCCCCAGTCCCTTAATGGGATGTAATGGGAAACCATTTATTTTTTTTTTATTACATAAAACCATACAAAAAGCATAAATGTTTCAAAAGGCATCAATGTTTCACACCAAAATTATGAATGGACCAAGTTATGACAAAAAGAGAGTAATTAATACGTTTTGAATCATTCGCCAGATATCGCCAGTGCTTTTGAGTGATACAATTCGTTCCATGAGTTCTCTATACTATTCAATACTCTTTGGCGGCGACGACCTCCTTGTTTGTTGGCTGCCACGACATCAATACCACTATACTTTTTTCAGGCAGAAGTATTGTTGTACATCAACCACGTATGTGATGCTAACGCTGTGTGTTGTTTGCATGTGTTCACTTTGATAGATTGCCCTATCCGTGCTTATAGATAAAAGACAACAAACAAATCAAAAATTCGTTTAAATTGCAGTTTTTCATCAAAACGACATGAAAAATTTAAGTTAATAATTTTTGTATTCCACCTTTTTTAATTTACGTCAAATGACTCTATCGCACCTACCGTACCACGAAGAGTCTGAAACGGAGCGTCAGATGATAAAGATGACAGCTTTATATTGATTAGAAGTTTTGCGTTGATTTAAAGATGGTAGTGTGACATTCTTAATTTGTGCTAACAAAAACTTAAAATATTTATATTATTTTATTTAATATTGTATCAAATATAAATTAATTTACATTTGATGTTGGTTCAGGGTACTAGTATGTATATACGAGTACCATCACATATCGATGGTGTTGCGTAAAAAGGGCCAATCTGCATTTTTTTACGAAGGCCGATCTGATTTTGTTTACCTTGTCACGACAAGTCAAAAGGGCGAAACTGCTTGGGTCTATCTGCAACGAAATAGGTAGATAATTATACTGCTCGAAGAACCCAACCATAACTTTCTATAGCCATAACCATTTTTGCTACGTTATAATCTATGAATATCTTACAGACAATTGGAAACAGCAGATTGGCCCTTTTTACGCAACACCATCGATATGTACTTAAATCGGGTTTAGACTAAAATGTTTTTTTATAATTTCTTTAGAAATGCCTGTAATCAACATTTTTAATTGCATTATGGAGAGAAACGGGAAGGGACGTTTTGTTAAAACAGGATAGTAAATATGTCATTTTAAGTCCGGCGTTGCAAAAAGGGCACACCGGAGAAGTTCCGTTAGGTGGGAGGTACTGTTGTGTAGATTTTACTGTTGCCAAGTAACAATCTAGTGATCACTAGTGATGCATAGAATCGAGGAGCCGGATCGAAAGATCCGGTTCTTTATAAGAACCGACGGGACCGGGTCCAAATGAACCGAAAATGTTTCTTTAAGGACCGAAAAACGGATAATGCGGTTCCTGAATAAGAGGACTCGTTTTCAAAAGAACCTAAAGTGCTAAACTTTGGGTGAGGTACGAAAATGTGTATTTTTATGAAATCTTATAATAAGATAATTCACTTACGCCGCCTCTTTGGGACAGCAATTCTCGAGAACAAAAAATAAAAATCATCGACATAAAGAAAATGTGAAAAATTATGATGTGTCAACACTATTTGGTTTAGCTTTACAAATACTACGAGAAATACGACCACTGAAAGGGGTGAACCCTGTGGTATACCGTTTTCCAGTTTATGCGTAGAAGATTTAAAAACCCATTGCTTACAAGATTCTATTTGAAAAAAAAAAACATTTAATGTAGTAAAATATAGTGCGACCGATGTTCCACAATTTACGTTGGTTTTAATTCACTGTAAACGAAGTTTTTTTAAAACAATAAACTTAGGTATCGATATTTCTTTGAATTTAATAATTAATTTTCTATTATCAAACAACACTCAGGGGTTGCCCCCTATAAATGCAGTGCATTGTGTTGGCGAAGGACTGCAGTTCTTGCTTATTACTACTTTACAACAGAATTTAATTTAGTCAACCAGTGTGTTGCCTCTTTAATTACGCACCTAAACTCGTTATTGATTTTTGCCTTTGGTATTGAGATCTGCATTTTGACTTCACACTACAAATTTGTGATTGGATTGTGATCCGGTAACTGCGCGGGCCATAACATAACATCGATATTATCACCGAGTCGGCTAGTGTGTTGTGAATCATTGTTCTAATGAGAGGCCCATTTAACAGGCATTTCATATTCTGCATATGGAAGCATAATATTGTTACGAATTTTCTTAATCGTCGTTTTAGCGCTGTTTTCCTGTCAATAAAGCAAGGTTCGTTTTTAAATTACGATAAGTACAACAGTTTTAGTTCCATTTGCTATTGCCGACGTGTGTAGTTATAAGCAACTGTTCACTATTGTTCACTGACTCCATATGCCAAAGACCTCGGTTTTTTATACGAGTTATGCTTCTTGCCACCAGGGTATCCACTAGCTTCTAGACTGTTCTACACGATTCCAGAATCTGTAGTATTGCTGTCTTAAAATAACTCATTTGCAGCGGACTCGTCAACTGGTTTGTGGTAAGGATATACTTTCAGGCGCAGCATTAATCGCGCTGTTATTTATGTACATTGTGTTAATTTGGTCATTAAGAGTAAATAAGAGCTTCTACTTAACCATAACAATATTTTGTAGTGTTTTTTCATATTGGCCAGTGTACATGGTAGTTATGAGCCAATGATTTGTTCCAACTCTATAATATGAAAAACATGTTCAAACTTTTACACTTGATCCTTCATGTTTGACAGTTTTGACCGTATCCGGGGGACGTATTCGGTCGACATCTTAGAAATTGTCGAGACCCTGCATCGCCATACAAAACAATATGTCCATAAAATGTTGCACCACTTTTCAGTTGGTTTCTGCAGCCGTGGGTTTGCATATTGCAATCTTTTGGTAACATGTATTTTTTTAAAGTGGGACTTTTATCGCACTTATGGCGCCGCTTAGCCGTTCACAAATGCCGCATAGCGTGGTCACTTCAATAGTATTTGATATCCTTTAATTTTTGCCCGCGCGCCACTTTTCCGATCATACCTTGGCTTCGGCCTTAGAGATGGACAAACATTGTATTTTTTGTGGTGGCGGGCGTGGTATTCGGTAAATAGATGCAAGTGATGCCAACGGTTTTCTGCCCGGTGTTTTCCTGACATTATATGCAATTTCTAACCATTTTCGCAGAGCGCTGGAGTATATTTTGAATTTTTCCTCAGATATCAAACATTGGAGCAAATTTCTTTTAGCAGCAAAATTGGATTTTTTTCGTTTTTTTTTGCCTAGTAGAGCATTAAATACGGATTTAAAAAATAGAAACAAAGTTTGCGGAAATCCATATTTTCCTAAATATAGGTCTCCAAAGCTTGAATGTATTATTTATTATCCGATCCTAATGAAATAAATTTCATAAATCGTTAAATTTATATTCCACATAGTCGTCCGGGCGTCAGGGGGGTTCAAATTCCCTCTGTCCCTTAAGTCGATGTGTGACAAAATCAGAAAACTCGCGCGAGTTTTTAGAAATATTTTTTTTATTTTGGTGTGTAAAAACTGCAATAAAGGACAACAGAAATAAAAGACAAGAACAACAAGTTGATTAAACCTAACACATATTTTAAATGAGCCCTCAATTGGTTAATAAAAGTAAATATATTTATATACAGAGTTATAGAGTTTCACAAGGGCTTTGTAATGATACATATTTCAAGCAGATCCGATGATAAATACCTGAGATATGACCTATTATATACTCAAGCTTTAAAGGCCTATATCTCAAGAAGTTGAACGTAGCGCGAAAAAAAAGTTATTTTTCAACTCAGCAGATCTGATTTTGCTGCTAAAATAATTTTATGTCCAAACGTTTTAAAAGAACCAGTTTTTCTTCATCACAATCCTTTCATCATCTCACTAAATACAAAAAATACCCCAAAATTATTTCGAAAATAATTGGATAAAATCTTCAAATCGAATAGAAAATTACGGCATTCTGCCCAGTTCGCATCTGCGTAACCAAGTAGCTCATTTGAAATTTTCAGTTTTCATATTTAGATAAAGGTACATATCCCTTTCAGATACTTGGCAATACGCTTCACTTCATTCCAGTCTTCTTGATTCCTATTGCTAGTTTTTCTGGCAAGCATATATACGCTTGCCGCAATATCCGGGCGGGAGTTTACGGAGATGTATAACAATGATCCAATTAAACATTGATACTCCATGTCTCTCATCAAGAGTTCCGAATCACTTTTTCCATATGATGGGTCCAATTGGAATTTCGAGCACCTTGCATCTTGAAGGCCGGTCTTCACTTAGAGTTTTTCAATACATCCCTTTTGACGTATAAGGAATGAGCCCTTCGAATTCTTTACCTCTATACCTAGGTAATGAGATATTGGACCAAGATTGTTTATTTCAAACTTCTGATTAAGCAGTTTGTATACATTTCGTTTTTCTTTCTTGACGCAACTAGTAAATCGTTAACGTATATCAGTACATAAACGCCATCCCCATTGATTATTTTACTACACAAACATGGATCAGCTTTTGCTTTGGATGAAACCCCCATCAATTAGTACCTCGCACAGTGCTTTGTTCCAGACATTCACAGCTTGTTTGAGCCCGTATATACTTTGATTCAATTTGCAAACTAAAGTTGCATCATCATGGACAAAACCAGGAGGCTGCTTCATGTATATTATTTCATTCAGGTAACCATTTAAGAAAGCACTTTTGATGTCCATGTGTTCCACATCCATACGTTTTTCTCCAGCAATTGACAATAATATGCGAAACGTTGCTTGCCGTACCACTGGCGCAAATACTTCATTGTAATCGCATCCGTACTTCTGGTTAAAACGTGTGCAACGAGATGAGCTTTGAATCGATGTAAGGTACCATCGCTATTATACTTGACTTTATATGTCCACTTACATCCAACGACATTAGCATTTGCTGGGGGCCTGACAAGATTCCATGTATGGTTTTTCTTTAGTAAATTAATTTCTTCCTTCATATCAACTTCCCATTCCTTTTTGTATTTTGACTGAATCGCTTCTTTAGACTTTTTTGGTTCAAATATAGTATTGTCATACTCAACTATGTTTGCAAAGTATCTTTTCGGCGTGATTCCCTTATTGATTCTGCTGGACTTTCGTTTAGCAACGGATGTCTTTTGCTCTTCTTCAACAGCATCCTCAACAGCGTCTTCACAATGGGCTTCATCTTCAAAATATTCTAAATCCGTGTACAAGCTACAGTATAATTCTCCATCTGACTCGTAGCTCACCATGTCGTCATTGATTTCGCCTGAAGGTTTCGTTAAGATATTTATCTTCATATTGCTTTTCATAATACTATCTTCAGTATGTTCTTGGCGATCTTCTTCCGTTGTTGTGACGAATTTGAAATCCCTACTGATTGTCAACTTGTTATTTCTCGGTTCGACGAATCGGAGACCACAACTTTCAACATCGTCACCCATAAATGTCAACGGATTTGCTTTATTATCCAACTTTCTCCTGTTGACGTTTGGTGTAAGAACATAGTATGTTTGGAACCAAATATATGTAGATTCTCAATGTTAAGTTTGTCGCCTTCTCACCTTTCGTATGGAGTACAAGGTTTAGATGATGTTGTAAGAAGGTTCTGCAAGTGATTTGCACACATAATCAGCCTTATTACGAATGTCGTTGTCGTATTTCGACTACGACAGTTTTGTAAAAGATTAAAGATGACACGCCAACTGTGTCTTTAATCTTTTACAAAACTGTCGTAGTCGAAATACGAGAACGACATTCGTAATAAGGCTGAATGGCCCAATATGTCTTTGCTAAACCAGCTTCTTCAAGAAGGCGCCGAAACACTATTTTGTTGAAGGCAATAAGGGACAGTAAATTGAGATTTTACTCCCAAGCCTCGTAGGTATTCCGTCATCCTTTTTGATTTAAACTCAGCTCCATTGTTCGGATCTTATGCACTTTGGATTCTTGCCAAATTTGGTCCTTATCATTTCCACATATTTGTTAGTCTTCTCAAAACTTCCGACTTTTCGTGCAACAAGAACACCACTGTGTATCTGCTATAGCCATCTATGAACGTGACGAAATATTTCTTCTTACCAGGTGTGATTGTTTGCATAGGTTCACATATATCCGGGTGTATATGTTCCAAAACTTCCCCAGTTTCTGTTAGAGACTGTTTTGGGAATGGTTTCTTTGTTAATTTGGACTTCACGCACACATCGCAAGGTTTTATCACACCCCAATGTGCACAAAAACGGATGCGGATCCGTTCCGGATTCGTAATAGACTTAAAAAAGGAATCAGTGCAATCATGAACGAGTCCGTACGGATCCGTAAAAAATTTAAAAAAGGAATCAGTGTAATCGCGAATTTACGGATCCGTTGCGGACCCGTTTCGGATCCGTAAAAAATTTAAAAAAGGGATCAGTGTAATCGCGAATTTACGGATCCGTAAAAATTTTAAAACGGCATCAGTGTAATCGCGAATTTACGGATCCGTAAAAAAGTTAGAAAAGGAATCATTGTAACCGCGAATTGAATAATCCATTTCAATCCCGATTTGTCTCCGTAAAAAAGTGAGAAAAGGAATCAGTGTAATCGCTAATTCAGTTTTTTTAAGGGAAGGTCCTTATGTGGGACCCAGAAAAATCAGTTTTTAATAATTTTTTTCGGAAATTACAACTCAATTGAAATCTATTTTCTAGAATCTAGAATAGGAGAGAAGCATTGAAAGTCAAATTTCATTTCATGTCATTTATTATACAAAATTGTAACTTTAAAGCATATTAAAATACACGGGTCCGCAATGGATCCGAATATGATGTCCGTAACGGATCCGAAAAACGGACATAAAATCCGTTTTTGGATCCGTTTTTTTGGGAGGAATTTCTCCCGCTTGCGGACCAGAAACGGATCCGTAACTGATTCCGTTACGGATAGAAAGTACGAAGAAGTGGATCCGAAACGGATTCGTTTGGCACACTTTTGGCACAGTCTTTTATTTTGAAATCTTGATTTAATTTACCATATTGCATAGCTCTTACGACGTTCATGTCCCTATGACCAAAGAGCTGATGATAATAATGTTGGCATTGATTCATACCACATACAGCAACATAGGCTTTCTGAATTGCTTTGCCCCGTACTTGATACAATTGTTAACAAAATCTGCTACACCAAGTTCAGACTTAGTCACATCGAGAACCGTGCATGTTTGTCCAAGGAATACAACTTTGCAGATAGCTTCTTTACGGAGAGCAAATTTCCCTTAAATGATGGTATAAGCAGAACGTCATCAACGGTTATCACAGTTTCGATGCCCTTTTCATTTAACATCGATATTTTGCAAGTACCTATACCAGATGAATAGACGACGGTACCATTTGCAACCGTCACCTTCTCCATCCAGGTCGTATCTAGTTTGGTAAATTCTTTGTGGCTACTACATATGTGGCACGCAACGCCTGAATCCACGACCCACTCACCACATTTGCAAAAATATCACACAAAAAATATAATAAAATAATTAAAAATTAAAACCAATTTTCAGATACACCACTTTAAATCTAATGCATATGCGCGAAATGATCGCGACTGTCATAAAGTAAATTTGACAGGATGGTTTCAAAGCACATAAATTGAAATATTAATATTTCGTTTTACTATTACGACTGTTAAATGGTCTCAGAAAAATTATATTTCGTAAACTAGAAAGGTTGAAAGGTGAGTTTGATGGGACCCAAACCCTAGCCCTTGGTCTAGAAGGCATATCCTTCCTATCCACGGCTTTGAGTTTGGCCCCCGGCCAAACCTCACCTAGCAGACTCATGGCGGACTTATACAATCGCGCTGCTCGTTCATCAGAGCAGCCGATAAGTTTAATGCTTCCGTGGAACCATCCCGCGTCTTCGCAGATTGGCACAGGAACAGGGTTGTCGTTAACGATGTCCATAAACACCATAAGAAGGGATTCTTCTACGAAGCGCCATTTATCATTAGGGATACGTCCATCCTGGGAACCTTCATCCAAGACGCCAATGATTAGGCTGTCTTTCGCGACATCACTAGAGGACCTGCCGAGAACTGGGTGGCTTTTATGCCTCTTAGATGAGGGACCAGGTTTTGTATACTCCTCCACTGAACGCTGTCTTTTAGTAACAGCCAGTGGAAGCTTTGTCCCTACAGACTTGGACCCCTCACACGCGCCCATAGCTCATTCCAAGGTGTTAACGTGTGCAGGAGTGAATGCGGCGACTGGCCGTGCGGAGAGTTGACTAACCAATCTAGTGGCCAGTCGAAGATCAACTCTCCGCTTTCGGGAGGGGCAGAGATTTTTAGTTTTCCCCGTAGTTGGGGAGGGCTGACCACCGCCCGCGTTGTTCGAAGTTGCGGAGGCCCCCATGCGTGTGACCGCAGAAGGCTTACGAGCACTAGTGCTCGAGAAAGAGCCCGTAGGCTCGGGGGAAGTCACAGGTTTTCCTGTGGCCGAAGAGTTTTTACTATCCTTGTTCATGTTGTTTGGGCCTCAACTTGTAACCGCTATCTACGTCCGTAAAAATGCAATGTGTTCAAAAAGAGGGGCCCCGTGGTTGTCTATTAAACAGGGAGTTCCACGCGAGGGTTGACACTCCGTTTTATGGGACAGAGTGTTCAGAGCCAGGCCGAACCAAAGAGGGAGTCATCTCAACTTCACCAATACCACCAACTTAACGGTGACGGATTTCGAAAGTACTACAAGACTTGCCAGGTTTTAAGGAGGCGGAGACGAACGGTACCTTAACCACGAGCCCTTTCGACAGAGTGTCACCTCTGCCTACTCAGGTCGCAGAGCACAGGACGTCAGCTCGAGAGCAGAAAATCAAATAGTTACGAAAATCTTGAACCAGGGTCGTAGCAGAGTCCGTACCAAAGAGCAAGAAGATCATTTAGAGTTACCCATGATGCACCGCGAGGAGGCGACCTGCAACCCAACTATGAGGTAGGCGCATTAGAAATTTCGAGTTTAGTTGCCATAGGCAGTACGTGTATAACAAGTAGCGAAAATATTATAAACGAAAATTTCGTTTTCAATTACAGGGTTGTTACTTTACTTATTTCATACGAAAACAATTGTTTGATAATTGTTTTGTACCAGAATTTTGACATTTCGAAAATGTTAACAACGAAACGTAACGTCACATGCGATACAAATCATCGAAGGAACACAATCATGGTTGACGGCATTCTACAAAACATTGTTGGATAAAGGTTCCTCGGACATCGTACTCTTGCCACATTCCGATACGAGAATGAGTCCGCAGGAAGAGACAGTTATATTTGGAATTAGAAAACTCGTTGTGGCTTTCTAAATTAATACAATTGTTTGAAATGCGTACATTTTTATTTTCAAATTTTTTTTTGAAAATGAATGTGTAAAGTATTAATTAGACATCTTCTGATATTACACTGTTTCACAATCACTCGATGGTTTGAAATCCTTCAGGTGATTTAAATTTAAACATTTTCGGCGTGATTTTCAGTTTTCGATATCACTCGGAAACAGTTGTTTTGTTTATAGACACATGTCATTAACTTATTTGTCAATTTAAATAAAGAGGAAAACAATTTGAAATGCGGGCAGCTCTTTTATTGTCAGTGATTGATTTAAGAAGGAAGCAACTTCGGACTGAGCAAGCAACTTCGGACTTCGTAATATAACAAACAAAGTTTGTGACCAAACGCATTATTTTCAATTTGGTGAATTACAACAGATGATTTCAAAAATCAAGGTTGCCACATTTTTGTAATGTTTATTCTTGTCATTTACTCATTTACTTACATTCTAATCTACTGTAATTTACACAAAAATATTTAAACTTCTTAAAAATAAATACATTATTAAATTTATTATTAATGATTATTTTGCGTCATCAGTTAATAAATTAATTATATTACACTTACTTTTCTCAAATCTGGCAACCCTATACTTTGTCAAAGTTCTCAACTCAGCTGGCAACTAAAGGGTAACACAAAATCACGTGGGAAATGGTTAGTGTGCGCGCCTTTTGTACAGGAGATCCTGGGTTCGATTCCTGCTCCTATTACCTTAAAATTTCTTTCGACGACGGTCACCTCGCTTAGTGACGGCGACACTATCGAGTACTTAGTCATGAAAAAGCTTCTCAAAATACCGTTCGGAACCGGTGTAAAACTGTAGGTCCCAATCAGTGAGTATAAAAAACTATAAAGCGCACAGCTCACTGGTTGTGAGAAGCCCTCCCCTATTCCTTCATGGGATGTAATGGGAAACCATTTATTTATTTTTTTAAAGGACCAAAATGAGCAGTGTATATTTTTATTTATTTATTCATGTAAAACATCAAATTCTATAAATGAATTCATTAAAGAAAACTTCAAATTATTTTTTTGAACCCTAGACGGATAAAACTATCCGATATCAGAAAAGTTGGTCTTAGCACCTCTGATTTTGATGATTTTTGGTAGGTCGCTTGTAATTTACAAATACATTCGGCTAGTTGGCACTTTAAAAAACCAAGTAATAGGATAAACCGTACTCATATAAATTTGATATGAAGAACATAATTTGATCACATTGACGAAGATAAATATATATTAAAACCCGTCTCATATGACTTATAAAGCCATTATGTCCAATGAAAGGTCAAAGGTAATTTTCGCTAATATCTGTTTAAAACCTAAATAATGAAAAACTGACCTCTAATTTGTTATTAAGAAACATATTGTTAATCTGCAACTAAATATTTACAACTGTACAAAATTTTAAATAGGAATGACCTAGTAGCACTAGTATGGTACTTGTATTTTGGTACTATACAACTAGAACTCCCCTAATACTAACAACTGTAGAAATTAACATGGCCATGTCATACGCTTGGGAGAAATTGTCCCCTAACTTTTGAACTACTTATGTACCAGTCCATCAGTAGTAGTTTGGATGGTACTACATAGTTCTATACTAGAGACAATAGTAATAGTCCTGTACTAGTGGTTTTAGACTGGTATTGAGCTGACAAAACAGAACTAGTTCCTGTCTAGAACTAATGGTCATAGTACTGCACCTGCTGTTTTATGGTTGTTGTGTGTGCTATTTCTGTTAAATAATCATGGGCACACCGAAATGTTTCTTTTTGTAGTATATTGTTGTGAAGTATCGGGTTTTTCAATAAGAGCGTTACAAAAGTTTTTTTTAAATAAGACAAAACCGGTTTTAGATACCAATGAAATTCTTTATTCCTGTGAAAGTACGTTCGATGCCATTATGTATGGAACTCGATTTCTTTTGCATGGCCACCACCACCACCTCGCTTAGTGACGGCGACACTATCGAGTACTTAGCCATGAAAAAGCTTCTCAAAATACCGTTCGGAACCGGTGTAAAACTGTAGGTCCCAATCAGTGAGTATAAAAAACTATAAAGCGCACAGCTCACTGGTTGTGAGAAGCCCTCCCCTATTCCTTCATGGGATGTAATGGGAAACCATTTATTTATTTTTTTAAAGGACCAAAATGAGCAGTGTATATTTTTATTTATTTATTCATGTAAAACATCAAATTCTATAAATGAATTCATTAAAGAAAACTTCAAATTATTTTTTTGAACCCTAGACGGATAAAACCATCCGATATCAGAAAAGTTGGTCTTAGCACCTCTGATTTTGATGATTTTTGGTAGGTCGCTTGTAATTTACAAATACATTCGGCTAGTTGGCACTTTAAAAAACCAAGTAATAGGATAAACCGTACTCATATAAATTTGATATGAAGAACATAATTTGATCACATTGACGAAGATAAATATATATTAAAACCCGTCTCATATGACTTATAAAGCCATTATGTCCAATGAAAGGTCAAAGGTAATTTTCGCTAATATCTGTTTAAAACCTTAATAATGAAAAACTGACCTCTAATTTGTTATTAAGAAACATATTGTTAATCTGCAACTAAATATTTACAACTGTACAAAATTTTAAATAGGAATGACCTAGTAGCACTAGTATGGTACTTGTATTTTGGTACTATACAACTAGAACTCCCCTAATACTAACAACTGTAGAAATTAACATGGCCATGTCATACGCTTGGGAGAAATTGTCCCCTAACTTTTGAACTACTTATGTACCAGTCCATCAGTAGTAGTTTGGATGGTACTACATAGTTCTATACTAGAGACAATAGTAATAGTCCTGTACTAGTGGTTTTAGACTGGTATTGAGCTGACTAAACAGAACTAGTTCCTGTCTAGAACTAATGGTCATAGTACTGCACCTGCTGTTTTATGGTTGTTGTGTGTGCTATTTCTGTTAAATAATCATGGGCACACCGAAATGTTTCTTTTTGTAGTATATTGTTGTGAAGTATCGGGTTTTTCAATAAGAGCGTTACAAAAGTTTTTTTTAAATAAGACAAAACCGGTTTTAGATACCAATGAAATTCTTTATTCCTGTGAAAGTACGTTCGATGCCATTATGTATGGAACTCGATTTCTTTTGCATGGCCACCACGGGCACGCTTGCAGAAGTCCAGACGCTGAACCCAATTTTCGACGGTTTTCAAGCATAAATCGGCCGATACTGCTGCAATTTCACGTTCGATATTCGTACGAAGTTCATCAATCGTCGCTGGCTTGTTGGTATAGACCATAGACTTGACGTAGCCCCACAGGAAATAATCTAACGGCGTCAAATCGCACGACCGAGACGGCCAATCGACTGGGCCATTTCGTGAGATAACA
Organism: Phaonia tiefii; assembly: GCA_963931995.1. NCBI lineage: Eukaryota > Metazoa > Arthropoda > Insecta > Diptera > Muscidae > Phaonia > Phaonia tiefii. The sequence goes on from OZ008369.1 coordinate 67,279,131, forward strand.
CTTTCACCAAACTTGGTTTCCAATAAATTGATTGTGGCATTCGCTGTGTGGCTTGTGGCGCCGCCGGCGCATAAACCTCACCAAACCGTAATTTTTTCGGGATGCATTGATGACTCATGGATTACGTATGAATTGCTGTCTGACCAATATCGCATATTTTGCTTATTGAGGAAGCCATTCAGCCAGAAATGAACCTCATCGCTGAAAATGATTGAGGCCACTGAAGTTGAGGCCACTGACTCCAAATCTCGGTAGTAAATTTTAATAATTTCGACTCGTTGTTGGCTCGTATATCTTTCCATGATGAAATGGCAAACCTTACTGAAGAGAAAAGTCAAAAGAGCGGGAAAAAATATGGCGTCGTTTGCTGTCCCTGTAGATTTACTTTTGTAGCGTCCCTGTTGGAAAACCCTTTAATTAAAAATTAATTAATTTCAGTAAATACATTTTTTCCATATCTATCTTAGATATAGGGAGTTTTAATTTAAAAATAAATACATTGTTTTTTAATTTTCAAAAACTAAAAAATAAAATAATAATATTTATCCATAAATTGCGTAGATATCAGGCGTAACAATTTAGAAAACCTGAAAGTTATTTTCTATTTTCAAACTTTAACAACAAAACCTTTTTCGATATTTAGCTCAGTTATCGGGTTACTTACGATTTCATTTTTATAGTCTGTAACTTTTTAAAGAACTTCGCTTAGTTATCGATATTTCATATACTCACTTGTTCCTAACAAAAAATTAAGCACGGACGTAAAACACAATAGCGGGTTTCACACTTCCTAATAAGCACAAATTCGGACTCGGATCCGATTTGAGTCCGACACATCGACTTGCGCTTTCGCTGATCCGATTCGGACCCGACATGTCGAATTTCGCTTTCTTTGATTCGATTCGGATACGGTTTAAATCCTATTCATCGGATTTAACATTCGCTGGTTCGATTCAGATCCGGTTTAACTCCGACATGTTGGAGTTCGCTTTCCGCTTTTCCGGATCCGCTTTCGCTGATTCCATTCAAGTAACCAAGAAGAAATAATTTAGTGTTTTTAATTAGTGTAACAACACGTTACTTAAAGTAGAATATCTGATGGCCATCTATTTGCAAAGCCATGTCACCACCGTCTATGTCCTAATAAATTGCTTATTTCTCCGGTTCAGCTACCATTCCTTGTTGAGAGTCCTCAGACACTCTAACGGGTTGGGCATCTGCGACCACAGAAGTTGCTACAGTTTTTGGGCGGGGAAGTTTTTAGATTAAAAAGGCGTTCCGGGACGTTCATCTTTGGGCGGTCTTACGGGTTGTCTCCTATTGATATCCCAACACCGGCCTCATGGCTTTGAAAGTTTTTTATATAAGAAACAAATGCTATTAGGTAAAATCACATAAATTTTGTCACATTTTCCATTGTTTAAATTACTTTCACAAAAATTTCCGACAATTTTGAATAAGCGTCCATGAGAATTATAGGAAACTTCAGTGAAAGTGACAGTAGTACAGGACAGCACCTAGTGAACAAAATTATTATTTTCTTTATCTATGACTCAAACTACAATATGTAATAAACAGGCTCCACCTAGAAAATTTCCCATTAAACATGAAATATGTTAGTCTGGACACCAATCAAAAGGACGAGTGTTAAAGTGCTGCCAAATATAATTCCATGCTGAGGGTTGTGTTTCATGGGTTTGCCAGTCTTGCACTTTGGCTTTTCTAAGTTTACTTTTTATTGGGTACAAAACTACAATATGTAATACACAGGCTCCATCTAGAAAACTTACATTTAAACCAAACCAAAAGTACCCAATATAGTTGATAACATAGATAAAGGAATTGACTAGATATCGCACATGCCGTGGGAAATTTCTTGTTCAATGGGATATTTTCTAGATGGAGCTGAATGAAGTATTTACAACGTTTGATCCCAAACAAAATATACCTCGCAAGATGTATTTAGAACAGGAGCTAACAAAAGGTGTGGTAGGCAACATCAACAGGGATTTTGTTTTGTTTAGTGGACCGAGGCTGTACAAGTCAACATAAACGAATACCAACAATAACAGTACACCAAAAAAAGCACATAACCAAAATGCATTTGAATTAGAACACAACGACATGAAAAAACTAAATTAGATGTTGGAATAGCACTACCTGGAAAATGATTCTATTTTTGTATTGAAAAAATGTCCCATACGTTGAATAAACGTCAGTGAATGTTATGAGAAACGTCAATGAAAGTTACAAAACGACAACACAGCACCTAGTGGCAGTACTTGACAATGCCTGTGCGATATCTACTTATTTCCTTTATCTATGGTTGATAATAGGTCTGTCTGCGTACTTTTCCAGTAGCAAATACCATAGTGTAATAATATAAGTGGAAGCATAAGCCCAGCTGATCAGGCATTTTATTATTGGGTTGTTTCTTTTTATCATTCTTTGTTTACGTAGTACACTCGAAGTGTCAAACTTGTCTCATCATTTGTTTTGATTCCTTGCCCTCTTGGCTTACGCTGGTCGTTTCACCGCCTGTAGTTTTTTTGATGGCTAAAAATATATAGAGAAGTAACTAAAATTACCTACATATGTATGGACTTACCGATGGATACTTACCAATTTGGATCTTAAATGCGTTCCAACTTTCTGCCTATTACTTTTTTTTTAATACATGTAATTCTATGCATGTAATTATTTACTTTGGCGTTTTTCCTTTGCCTCTTCTTCGTATATAAAATGATTTTGACATATCGAGTGTATTGTCATAACAATAGTACAACAAAATTCTGTCAAAATCGTTTCATATTACAACAACACGCCACGCGTCGACTTATATTATTAGACTATGAGCAAATACTCAGTAACTTTTTTTGGGAGAGTAAGAACAATTTTACTCTCTCGGTTAAAAATATCTCAAAAAGTACGCAGACAGCATCCAGTGAAATCTTGCAAGAGAACAGCTGATCGGTGTGTAAACAGTTGAAATATCAAAGCAAACGAATTTTAGCATATGTGTCGCACGGTCGCACTGTATATTTGCACGTTTCTAGCATGAAGTAAAATGTTTTGTTTATTATAATTTATTATAAACGTTAAAAATCAACACAATTCTAACTTCTTACCTCTGCCATTGTTAATTTCAATTCTTATTTTCATTTCACAAAAATTATTTCATTCAAACAGTAAATAAAAACAGCTGTTCAAACTAGTTGCAAAATCTTGCAAGCAGAAATTTCTCCAGCAACATTTTGCAAGTTCTCTAACTTCCAACTGTCAAAAAATTCTCTTTTTGGCTCTCTCGCTGCAAGAGATTTGGAGTACGCAGACAACATTTTGCAAGATTTTGCAACATTTTGCACAAAATGATGCAAAATATGTGTACGCAGACAGAGCTAATAATGGGTTGTAATAAAGTAGTTAAAAAAAAGTTGTTTAAAATTTTTTCATTTAGCCCCCATCCGGCAACGCGCAATAAGGAACTTCGTTCCAAAATCTTATAAAAAAATACAAAAAATTCAGTTTGCCAGTATATTTTCGAATCTTACTGAAGGTAAGACTTTACTTTAGCAAAGATTTGAAAATTTGAATTGAAAAATTAATTCTTCACCCTTTTACGAGGATTGTTTCTTCTCTTGGAAATAGAAATTAAAATTATAATTACTTGGTTTTGCATTTCTGCTAACGAATTAGTGTATCTGGTAAATGTCGGCCTTCGCTATCCACACACTGCGTTTTCTGAAGTTTTCATGAACTCTAACAAGCATGTCGACTGGTATTCTGCCAATTCCCCTTCCAAGGTCCCCTTCGTACACATGACACACTCCCTGCTGTACTCAATGAAGTTACCCCATTTACAACACTTCCGCGTGGGGGAACAGCGAATCGTAAACGAAAAGCACGCTGCACTGCAATGATCGAGTGCGCATTTGAAAAATACGCTTTAACATAAAATTACCTCTCCTCACGTATCCAGTTGCATGATGGCAACTGAAAGGCAGACGAATACAAATCTCCCGTCAGCCACTATAAGCCTGGCACACTCTCCACTCTCTTCGACCAACAGTGCCGTCGACCAATTTTGCGCTCCACCCTGTATATACGATTCCGATATGATTATGATTGATTTACTCCTTATGATTCTCGTTTCGAGATCGCGTCAAATTTGATTTTGTGATCGGTTTCGTTCTAGGTTCGGATCGGAGATCAAACACAATTCTGGTTTCGAGAGGAATTATGGCCGCTCGATTATCCGATCGAGAACGGACCCGAAAACGGGATAAATCTAAAATATCAGCTTTTATATATGGTGATGCCAATTCAGTGATTTTCCTACTATTTAAGGTGATTTTAAATAGCCAAATGAAAAACGCTAAATGTTTGTTCATATTTGTTTTTGGTCGCAAAATATTTAAATATTAATATAAGAAAATTTTATTTTTCATTAATTTCATCAACTTACAGGTTTTGCTTTGTTATTCCAAGGAATGTATAATCCCAGATTATTCCGTATCGATAAAAGTTTGAGTCTGAGAAGCTCCTAATCCTTTTATAGCATGTAATGAAAAAACTAGTTAGAACGTTATAAAAAAATTTTCTATCACTCTTATTGAAGAGTTTAGTATGTGCGCGTCAAACCAATGCGGTTGCCGTGGGAAAATCGTATCGCATCAAAATTTGGGTATAGCACAATTTCCGCACGGCAGCCGGAAATTTTTTATTTTTATTTTATTTATTGTGACATCTTAACTTGTAATTTACAGCATATTGGCCAGTAAACTAAAATTAGAATATGCAGAAATCTAATAATGACAGCTTATGAACTGCTGAACATTTTTACAAACTACTCAACATGATTTTAAGATGTTCTTTGTTTTTAAACATATTTTTCTCAGTGTTGAGTTTCAATTAAAATGTTCTCATTTTTGCGTATTATTGTATTAGATGTTATTATTTTAAAATATAACATTCTCTTTTTTGTATGCGTTTAAATTTCAAGATGTTATTAACTTTGGGTTTTGATTTAAATTGTTTCCTTACATGTTACTGACAAAGTTTCCCAATTAAATATAGTGTTGTATTAATCTGTTTTCGGATTTAATGTATGAAATATTTTAAGTAGATTATGTGACATGTTTCACTACCAATACAACTTTTCGTTTTATTTAAATAATTTAAATTTAAATAAAATCATCTGTGTTATTAATACAACAAAAGTCATATTCATTAAAAAAATATATATTCACTGAAATTCTTTTTATACTATTACTCAAAGTAGTTTTGAAATAAAATTTAAGCATATAATATAAAAATAGTGTATAAAAAAATGTGTATGAAAATCTTTTATAAATGTTTTACGATGTAATTAATTGAAAAAACAGATTTTACACTTTTTACATACCAACCATTAAAACTTATATTATGTATAACTAACAATATAAACCGGCATATCGTCGCATAACTATTATACCTTTTCAATTATATACATAGTACGTAGAACTACTTACGTGCATAGTCCGTAGTATACTATTATAGTAAAATAATAAACACATATGTACTGAATGTTTATTAAAGGTAGCAGCTGGTGATGTGAATGTTTTTCTAAACTCCTTTTAATTTCAATTTATTTGAAAAAAAATCAGATATTGTTCGACAATATCCGTTACTATTACCTAGATTTAGACACTTTCTAATATTACAAAGCATAATACAGTTTTTAAAACGTCAGAAACGACCAGATATTCGATGCCATATATATAATATATCATGTACACCAAAACGAAACCACAAGAGAAATTGTTATAAACTTTTTTGTGTAGTTTTATAACAAACCAATAATATACGATACACAGCAAAACGTGCAAAAACGATAGTATCCAGTATTTTAATTAAGCGCCATGTGAAACGATTGAAAGAAATTTGATATTTTTACTTCCTGTTCGGCAAAAACTTATGTATGTATGGACATATTTTATATGTCGCATCAGATGGAAATGAAATGTTTTACTCCATATGCTACTTTGGGTTCGAAAATCTGCACAGGGACGATTGACAAACCATACTGAACATGTTTCCTAATTTCAATACAACTAACAACTTACAGTATTTTACTGTTAAGCAACTACTAATATACAGATATACATATATACATATAACTTGCAAAAATTTATATAGTTTAGTCTATACATTTAAAAGATATAAATATAAATAATAAGTTAATTTAAAATAAAAAAGTAGTTTCTAATTTTCAATGTGGTACAATTAAAAAAAAAAGAAGAATCTAAGAAACTAAATATATTTAACAACAAATAATATTTACCATTTGAGGTTTTATTATTCTGAAAAGTCGTCCTCCTACAAAGAAAGGTACGTGTATTGTTTTGTGGTGGCACTTCTTATATAATTCCCGTATCTGTTTCCTAAAATAGAGCAGGATGCGGTCGGGTCTATTGAAACTTCGTTGTTTTTATTTGTATAGTTGCAATCTAACGATAATATTGGTGTTTTTATTTTATAAATTCTCAACGCGGGTATTTTCTCGTTTAAAATTTGCTTAAAAAAATATAACAATTTTATTACGTATGACAACTTTAATTTAATATAAATATAAAGTGGACCTGCCCAGCAGAAATTTCCGGTGCTGCAAAAAAAATACAGCCAGAATTTTACACCGACGGAGCGCTCTCTCCAGTTCGCGGAAGTAGTGCTGCACGGACTCGCATTATAATATAGCAGTAGTTCTGCGTTAATCTATTTTCACCGTAGTTGGCTGGCGAAATTAACATGTGGATTTCATATGAAGGGGTCAATCGCCACCCTCTGCATTACCGTTCAGCAGCCACTTTGTTGAAGACAATTAAATAACGATTTTGCTAGAGCGATAATCGTTCGCTTGTGTCTATAAACTTACTATGTATTTCACCAGCTCTAATCCACAAGTGATAATTACAGAGCGATTTTGCTAGTGAGATAGAACCAAATCTTTTATTCTAAAGTAATTGTAATTCATTAGAAAATTATATCTATAGACAGAAAAAAATATTCCCAAAAATAAAACAATTATTTGTTTGAAAACAGTACTAAAATGGAATTATTTCATTATTTAAGTAAATACTTGGCTCAACAAATTTAGGAACTGTGAACTACTTTTTCAGGCGAAGAAATCAATTATGATTTCACTTGAATCAATTATTGGTGTACTTGAAATTACAACTTTCTTAAAAAACGGAGTATTTTTATCGTACATATGTTTTTTTTATCGTTGTTCAAGACAGAAGGGAGAAATATGCAAGACCAAAAAGTCGTTACAACCCAGCGGCGGAAGTCGCAAGATATAACCAAGAAGAAGATTTTTAAAATTTTGAGAAATTTATTTTCCGATTCTTTTTAACCGTAACTTAATTGGAAAAATTCATACAAATTTTAAAACTATATTTTTTATTTAGTATTTTTCAGGGTATTGTTTAAAATTTTCAATTTGAAGTTATTTTCGCAACAATTTTGACAAAGGGCGTGGTACAACTTTCTAAGATAGATACATACTTACTTACTTACTTATCCGGTCTCGGACAACCCCGGGGGGTCAGGGACCTTACAAAATGAAGATAACATATTTCGCCAACCAGTTCGATCTTTTGCTTTATCTCTCCAGTTGGCAATACCAAGTGTACGCAGGGATTCGTCAACCTGATCCCTCCAGCGGAGTCTTGGTCTTCCTATTTTTCGTAGATAGATACATACATACTTGTAAATAAATATGTAGAAGTGGATAATGATTTTGTGATAAAAATAAATTATTTTAATTTTACTTTTGTTTAACAAAAACAAATTACAGTAAATCCCTTCTAAGGCCTTCCTCTTTGCATACCTTCTAAGGCCTTCCTTAGGCAACGGGTAAGGAAGGCCTTGCCTCCCAATCTCACGCAATGTTAAAAAGAAAGGAGGAGGTAATGTTAAAAAGAAAGTAGGAAAGCCTTCCGTATTTTAAAGAATGCCTGTTTGGTCATGATTTCAGGCCTTCCAGGTCATGACTTCCGCCGCTGGGAAAGTTCTACTGCATGCGTCTAGAAAGGCAGCAACAACACATATACAAAATTATTGCGAAAATAAAACAACAAGACATGTTTGTGTGTAACCTACACTAATATTATAAAGAGGAAATGTTTGTGAGTTTCTTAGTTTGTATGTAGGGGATAATCTTCTAATCTACTCATCCGATTTTGAAAATTATTTTACCAGTAGAATGCTACGTTATTACTCAGTGCTATAGGAGGCTATACAGGGTGTTCCAAAACCTTTCCGAAAAAATTAAATGCGCGATAGCTTGGATCAATATGAATATTTTTTGTTCTAGCACCACTGTTCTAACCCCTACCGTCTTCGAGTTATTGAATCTCAAATATAAATGCATTTCTTAAATTTCAAAAACAACTTTCAATTTTTAAATAAATTTTCTTTGAATTAATTGTTAAAAAAAATTTTTTCTTTTCTCAATTTTTTTTTGACACATAACTCAGATAAAAATGTTTAAAAAAAACTAAGTTGTTTTAAAATGAATTAAATGCATTTAGAAATGCATTATTTTTTGAGATGCTATAGTTGAAAACGGTAGCCGTTTATTTTTTAGAGTACGAATCAGCACCGGAATTCTGTATCTTTAAATTCTTTATATTAAATTCACCTGTCTGTATGTAAGCATGCATGCCGGGGAAACTTTGGATTGATTTATAACCCTTTTACCGTGATCCAATCGAGCTGAAACTGCGCAGGCAAACTAATAGCGACGACTATCAAAATATGGGCGGGATTGGAGAAAGGCGCGTGGTACCTCCCATACAAATCACAAATTAAAATCCATTATTTCTGCTCCTGTTAACGATATTTGAACAAAATTGGGTATGTTGGTTAGGTGTACATATTCTAAAATCTGCTGCAAATATGGGCGGGATTGGACAAAGGGGCGTGGTCATATATTTATAGTCAAACACTATGTTTTTGCGGGTTGGTTTTTTAATTTTGTACGGAAATTTTATGAATTTGGTCAATTTAACTACCGATTTTAATCGCTAAAAAGTTACACATTTCGGGTGGAGTAGGTCATAACTTGGTAGTACTTGCCTGGTGATCCTGCATTTTGTGCCACCAGACCAACTATCATTCGCATGTCTTAGAGCTTCGATTTTAAGCATGAGCTTGCATACAGAAAGAGGCATACCCTCATCCTCCATAACCAATGGTACACGTAAGGTAGTCCCTAATCTTGACAGCTCATCTGCTCTATGATTTCCTGTAATAACCCTGTACCCGGATACCCATGTAAAGTGAATATCAAACTGCTTGACCATATAATTAAGAGATAGGCGGCAGTCGTGGGCAATTCTTTTAATCAGGACTACAGATTGCGGAGATTTTATAGCAGCCTGACTGTCACAGTAGATGTGTTAATACCCCAGGCGGTGATGACGTTTAGTCCCAGCCCAGAAGCAACTTCTCCGATTGCTATGACTTCTGCATTAATGGCAGTACAAATGCCTGTTCGTAAATGCATCACTGCTCTGCATCTGATGCGCATCTGGTATCACCGATGTCAATCAGGTGATGTAGATGCCTTTTTGATGCGTATTTTCTTTGCAATAAAGAACGTTACAATGCAAACTTCTGTGTTGAATTAAATACGCGAATTGGATGACAACCCCCATGAAATAAAATTGTCCAGGACAATTTAGTATATGCCAGTTCTCTAACGCAGTGGTAGGCAAAGCCGAACGCACGCACACAAACATTTTATGTGCTTGTGTGTGGTCGCAAACTCACAGGCATCGACTGATGCTTCGAATCAAGCATACCCTGCAGTAAAGGTAATCGACTCTACGTCGATGAATTCATCGACTACCACAAAAAGCCATCGATTACCTGCCAAACTACCCGCAATGCTTTTGAGCGGCGAATTTAACAAGGGGATGGCCGCTTTGGTGATGGTTCACCCTTTGAACTACCATTCGTCGATAAATTCATCGGTAACATTTCATCGACGAATTTTTCGGTGGCATTTCGTGGACGAATTCATCGACAAACAGTGATAGCAAAGTGAAAAGAACGCAGGTTCGGTTCCGGGCTGGGGGTTATTTTCTGTTTATATTTATGTTTTAATATTTTTTTAAATAACCAATTTCGTTTTTAATGGTGTTTCATGATTGTTTCAAAACAAATTGGTCCATTTTTAGTGGTAAAATGAAAAATATTTTCTTTTTTGGTTGTTATCTCTTTGATTCTGTGTAACTCTTTCTTGTTTGTCTCATGTGGCGTTTGTCGTTGGTTGCTTGTTACTTTTATAATTCTCATGTGGCGTGTGTTTTTGGTAACAGAATTCCCATTACAGTTTATCCAAATAATAACTAATCTGTAATGTTGGTATTTCATTGCAGTGTCAAATAGTCAAAAAATAGTAAAATTTGAATAAAAATACTGTAGAATAAATTATCTCAAGTAGCAACTTGCTTTTTTTAACTCAAATTTTTTATTTCAATTCAACTAAAAAGTTAACAACAGCATACAGCATTAGGTGAAAATAATACTATTAAATTCTTAAGGTTACTTCATTAACGAATAACAATAGAAAATCTCTCGAGACACCATTTTACAGATTACCACTGAGTACTAATGTAATAGGCGATGTAGTCGATGAAAAGTTGCCAGCCACTACTTGTGAAACTGCAGTGTAGTTGTTGTGTACATGTGAGTTGCCGATCGTGTGTGTGTGAAAAATACGATTATTGTCTGCCTCGCGAGCCTATGGGCTGGTTACCACTGCTCTAAAGCAATTAAATACAAATTCATTAAATTAAATAATAAATAAAACAAAACAAATTAAAAAATAAGAAAAGAATTTAATTTAAGTCATTCTATGCATCAGACATTTTTATGATGCAAATTTGCAGAAAATTTATGAATTTGTGCATTTACGAACATTGAGTCGTGCAATGTTGATAGAGTTTGCATTTACGAACCTGCTACGCATCAGATGCAGAACAGTGATGCATTTACGAACAAGCCCCTTAGTGCAATGTTTATACCAGCTCTTTACGATAGACTCCAAAGCCTACTTTGGCATCTAGTTTAAAGCCAGTCTTGGGATTTTTTACTTTGTGTTTGATTTTAATTGCCATTTCTTTATCTAATGCAAATGAATTACCATTGTTCGCAATGACAGTTAACAAATTTTTAATTTCCGTTTGCTCAGACAATGAAAATGCAGGTTGTAGAATCGGATATCAATTGTAATGAAATGTGGGAATGCTTTTGACATTTTTAATTTGTTTAACTGTTGGCAATTGTGTTTTTTAAGTATTTTATATGTAGAGGTTTGTGGCTTCGATTCGTTTTGCCGCGTAGTAGTTTCAAATTCATAAACCTGCACATGGTATTATAGACAACAAAAACAGGCATTTGGTTTTTGTTTCGTATTTCTTTTCTATAAAATTTAATACATGTGTATCTACAATAAAAGAAAACAAAATAGTACAAAAACAAAATACATGTGAATTTGACTTAAGAGAAACACAAATGCTAGAAAAAAATTCAAATCAGCGGTTCTAATGAATTTGCTACATATAAACATGCTTGCATTCTGTTTATTTATCTAATTGATTTATAGAAACTCAATTTACACAAACGATTACAGCAAACACATAAATTCACACAATTTATTTTTCACAATAAAAAAAAATCAACCCGTAAAAAACATAGTTTTTGACTATAAATTCTTTATATATGAACACGCCCCTTTGTCCAATCTCGCCCATATTTGCAGCAGAACTTAGAATATGTACACCTAACCAACATACCCAATTTTGTCCCAATACCGTTAACAGGAGCAGAAATAATGGATTTTTAATTTGTGATTTGTATGGGAGGTACCACGCCCCTTTGTACAATCCTGCCCATATCTGCAGCAGATCTTAGAATATGTACACCATACCAACATACCCAATTTTGTTCAAACAGGAGCAGAAATAATGGATTTTTAATTTGTGATTTGTGTGGGACGTACGACTCCCCTTTGCCCAATCCCGCCCATATTTTGATAGTTTTTTATTTTTGTCGAGTTTCAGCTCGATTGGATCACGGGAAAAGGGTTAAAAAGCAATCCAAAGTTTCCCCGGCATGCATACAGACAGGTGAAGTTAATACAGAATGGAGCAGGGTATTTTGCTTATTTGGGAATGAAATAAAAAAATTATGAACCTTAGAAAAATTTATTTTATATTTTAATTATATTGAACAGTAAGGGAATTTTTAAATTACATGGTTTTAAATAATGTATCTGGCAAATGTCGACCTTCGCTATCCACACACTGCTGCATACGTTTTCTGAAGTTTTCATGAACTCTAACAAGCATGTCGACTGGTATTCTGCCAATTTCAGCCTCAATATTGTTAATTAGGTCTTCCAAGGTGTTGGGACGGTTGATATACACCTTCGACTTCAGGTAACCCCAAAGGAAAAAATCGCATGGGGCTAAGTCTGGTGAGCGTGCCGGCCAGTTCACATCACCCCTCAAAGAGATAAGCCGTCCAGGAAACATTTGCCTCAATTTGAAAAATACGCTTCCACACAAAATGATCTCTCCCCACGTGTCCAATGCATGATGGCAACTGAAAGGCAGACGAATACAAATCTCCCGTCAGCCACTATAAGCCACGCACACTCTCCACTCTCTTCGACCAACAGTGCCGCCACAGCCTGCAGTGCAAAAAAGCAAATTACCGTGCTCCAAAGAAGTTAAAAATTATTATTACTAAGTATTAAGTTTTAACAAACTTATTTAAATTATTCCCTCGGAGAAATATGTCTCGGTTGTTGCAAAGGAACTGATTTAAGATGTGTGCGTGATTCACCACTCACGCTCACCATTTTCTCTTGCTGGCCTCTCTTATACGCTCGCTCATTTTTCTCTCTTTATCTTCATAAAAATTAGTTTCGTTGCAATAACGAAATTGTTTCGTCAACTATAAATGTTGGCAAAACTCCAAAATATATAAACTATAAAAAGTAAGAGATAAACCAAATATCAATAGTTTAAATTTCATGCACTTACTATTTTTTAATTTTGAACCCATATTTTCTACAAAATTCAAATTAAATAAAATTGTTGCAGGAACGAAAAATCATGTATGGAATTTTTCGTTACAGCGACTACCACATTGTTGGATATACGAGACTTTCCATTGTACGAGTAGCTACGTAAAAACATTAACGAAAATGTTTCATCCACGCGACGAAGCGTTATTTTTTCAGTGTACTATGCAAGATAAACAAAAAATATGCAAAGTGTTGCCGAATGTCTTCCACCGTTATTAAGCTTCTATCAATGTTTAAAATTTTCAATTTTTTCATTATTTTTCAGTTTATCTCATCTCAAGCCGTTTGAAAATGTATACATCTCAAAATTGGAATGTTTTTCCTTTCAGTGATGTTGATACTTAGGGATCTTCGATCGATACTAATTCGAACATGTGAATTGCAGAATTGAGTTTGTATATACGAGTATACGATTGATGATCAACCGATGGTATCAATTCAGACACAGTAGTTAGGCATCTCATGATGAACTTGTCACGGAGTTCGAAACTAGTCATGCCAGTGAGTCTGTGTTGAACTGAATTGTCTATTATTTCCAACAAAATCCAACCAATTTTCAATTAGAAAAATGTTCATGACTTGTAAGCTTGTAGTATGAATTTCTCATGCATTAACCAAAAATTAATCTGTAAAGCACACAATATTTTCCCGAAAAGGTACCATGATTCATTCAGTACGTTCTTTAGTTTTTTCCCAAGAAACCTATACAAAGTTTTAAATTTTTCTAGTATACATAATTAGGTAGTACGATTTTACCATATTAAATTCCCATCTTCGAAAAATAAACTCTCACCATTTTTATCAATTTGCCTTTAAGCCACAGAATGTACTTTCAAATGCCTTCACTCTGAAAAGTTCTTCGCTGATAGTGTCATATTTCGAAATCAAAAAATCGTTTCTTAGTCCACATTAATTGCATACGTCTACTTTCGCACTTTTGGTCAGCGTTTTTGAATCACACGTCTTTTTTTGGTATATATAAAAAATAGCTTCCTAGTTGACGCCTTTTTCATACAGTGAACATAACCTCAAAATGTCAACATAATAGCTTAGAATGAATAGTATTCTGCGACACTCTCTCTACGGCACCTTTTCGAATTTCGAAGATCCCAATATTATATGTATATGTCAGTGCTCAATTCGTATTAAAGTTTCAGTAGCATCTTGTCTTCATGTTAAAACTAAAATTAAAAAATTATACACATATTGGCTCCTGCTTTTCTGAAAGGTCTTGTTTCCCGTCTACTGTTAGAAGTGAAATAAAACCTTTCCCATATTTTTAAATATATTTTAATTTTAAATATATTTTAACTTTGTAATTTTTTTATTTTTCCCCCCAAATTTCATGATACTGACCGCTTTATTGCGAATTTTGATTCCTGTGATTTTGTCCCACGCCGCTATTTTATCACCCTGACTTAAATTTTCAAGTATCTATCCATGGATAAGGTGTATGTTATAAGTAGAAAATTTTTCCTAATTAGGCGTAGATTTTAGCGTCTGCAGACCCCAATAAGAATATTGAGAAATGTCTTCTGGACTCAGGTTTAACCACTACACGTTCTATTGTTTCTTTAGAACTATTAATAATCAAATTTACTTTCACGCTCCCTGCTCTAACTTCCATAATTCTAGCTTCTGGCATATGGACTCTCATTCATCCGGTTGAATGGTAGCATTGCATTTTCGGAACAAAATTTAAAAACACTTATTTTGTTAATTTCTTCCTCCTAAATGAATTTAATTTCTTCCTCCTAAATGAATGCTTTCGGTCATAACACATATTACTTAGATAACCGCCCCTAATCGGATTTCAAAAAATTACTTTTAGCTAATATCTGATCCATAAGGGAACAATTATTTCAAATTTCATACGTCTAGCTTCTTGTGGGTACGTCGATTTGTCCTATTTACTGCCACGCTCCTTATAGCTATATCATCTATACACTCTACCAGCGTTGAACTGTAACCCAAAAACTGGATCTTAATTTACTTGCAGAGAAACAACAATGACATTATAAAACAATTGCCGAAAGGGAAAGATGAGAAGTTTGTTAAGTAATTCATGATTGAAAAGAGTTCGTGAAAGTAATAATATTTAAAAAATTCTTCCATTTGTTTTCTTGTACTCTTTTCATTAAACACCTCTGTTAAAACAAACAGAAAGACGTTTAAAGCAAATGCATGTGTATCAATTATGAAAAGAAATAATAACTTAAGTCGACAGTCGATCACTCAATGATTTTGCAAAAAAAAGTGGGAGAATGTTTTCTTAAACCCCGGTTTTTCCAACTTAAACCGAAACCCGGTTTCTGAAAAAAAATGTTAATCAAATAACCCGCAAACTGGGCTTTGAAAAAGCGATTAGTATTTCAAAAAAAATGGAAACTGGTCTATTTCGGTAAAACCGGGTTTTTCGAAAAGAATGGTCTCCACTTTGTTCACAAATCCATTTTTTTAAATAACCGGGTTTTGGTAAAGGATAACCGGTTTTCGGGAGTTTCACGTAAATACCAAGACCCCATTTTTTTCCCACACTTTAATGGAATTTCGGAAACCCTATTTATAGCTACTCTATAATAGGAGCATCCACACCTAACTTCATGATTATAGGACCAGTTTGGTCAGAATGCTTATTAGTCTGATTCCGCCTCCAATTTAGATCTTGAAAAATTCCTTATTACCTAAAGTCTAATTCATTAGGGGAACACCCACACCAAACTGCGTATTCCTTACTTCAGTGGTTTGATCATAATGCTAATTGGTTTTATTTAAGCCACGCCCCCGATTCTACACTACACTATAGCATTGTAAAACATTTCATATTTTTAACTGATGTCATTATTTTATAAAACTATGGTTTCGGATCATAAAATACGTCTGACTTGTCTAATTTTGGCACAACCATCCATTCGGGGTTTCACCCATTATATAAGTAATCGTTAAAATCGATATATTGAGTATATTTTATATAAATTGTTTTATTTTTTATATTATACATGTAATTACCTCAATGCTCTAATATAAACATACCCTGAACGGAAAACCTTCGTCACAGTAATGAAAATATTCGTCGCCCTAACAACGTTTGTCATTGAATGTGAGCTAACGTACAGTTTCATTCCAGCTACGAAAATGTGTTCATCAAAGGTATGGCAACAAAGCAACGAATTTTTTTCATTTCTGCTATGAATATGTTTCATTTCTGAAATGAATTTTTTTTATTGCTGCAATGAATGTGTTGCAATGTTGCAACGAATTTGTTTCATTGATGCAACGAATTTGGTTTGTTGTTGCAATGAATTTGTCGATTGTGACATTTGAGGGTTTGTGCATTAATGTGGTCATCGTATTCTGGAACTGCAGATAAAAACAAATATATGGTAGTATTATTAATGAGCTTCGTATTTATATAATATACTAGCTGACCCGGCAGACGTTTTCCTGCAAATTTTGTTCAAATACCGTCAGCAGGAGCAGAAATAATGGATTTTTAATTTGTGGTTTGTATGGGAGGTACCACGCCCCTTTGTCCAATTTGACCGAATAGTAAATTTAAACCACCCAGGGCGCCACCCAAACGCATACAAACAAATTTATTCAAATCGGTCCAGAAGTTTAGGAGGAGTTCAGTCACAAACACGTCCAGTAGAATTATATATATGAAGATGTAGAAGATATGTGAATGTATTAGTAAAGTAGTTAAGCTCCATAAGCTTGAACATAAGCTCCACTATCATTACGATTTTCATCACATTGAAGGTAACAGAATATAAGATCTGAGTTCAGACCTTCCTTTAATATAAAACCATACCATATGTATTCTTCAAATCATAATTTGTTGTTCTGGTGAAGGTTCTTTCACTCAATTAGAGCGCCAATTTTTCTCGTCATTGAGCTAGCTATCGCTCTGTAAACATTTTCTTCAAAAGCTCAATTTGGCTTATTTTAATTAAACTGTGTAGTTTTTTTTTTAGTTTGTTAAAATTTACTTGAAACACTGCTTCATCTCTGGCTTCGACAGTCTGCACACTTGTCTTTCGTTTTTCCATATTTCGTTTTTATCGAATTATCATTAAAGACACACACACTCGATATATTTTTGTTGATCATCATTAAAAATTTGTTTTTGCTCATGCTTTATTTGAAAGGTTATAGGGTGAAGTGTTTTTGATATTTTTTTCAGATTTTTCGGAAGAGGTTTACAGGTTGCGCAAGTGGAATTACCCCTAAAAATCGGGTATTCCGGACCTTTTTAGAATTTTACTTAAAACTCGGTCTATATCTACGATTTTCTTAGTTTAGTAGTCAACATTTTTAAAGGAAAACGTCCAAACTTTTATTGCACTTATACATATATGCATAAACCACCAGTTTTAGCAATGACTTTCCTCAAATATTTTCAGAAAATTTTTATACATTTTTTAAATATCGGTTTATAACTTGTAAAATTTGTGTGAAGATTTAAAAAGAATTTTTAAAAGACGGATAAATTCTAAGCAATTTTGTAACTTTGAATTTGCAGTTACTGTTCCAGAGTTATACTGTTTTGAAGCTTATGACTCATTGTATGAAACTAATAACATTATAACTGTTTGCCACTTTTGCATCAGATTTTCTTAAACTTTTGCATCGGATTTGCGTTTCGTTTTTATGTTTTCGCTCAAGATCTGAAAAATGGCAAGTCGAATGTGATTGAAATTTGTTTCATTTACTCAGAATTCATCTAATATGAGATCTAAAATTACAAATAAAATTATTCAATTATAATAACTGATTTAAATGTGTTCGTTTCCCACCACTCATGGTGACCATTTTACCTTGCTGAGTTCTGTTTTAAATTCATTCATTTTCTCTCTTCTCTATATTTCTCTCTTGATCTTCATTAATTTAGTTTCGTTCCGTTAACAACTAATTCGTTGTAGCAACAAAGTTGTTTCGTCAACTCTAATAGTTGGCAAACCGCCAAATTAAATGATTAATAACACTAAACTGGGGAGAAGTAAGATATAAACCAAATATCAATAGTCTAAATCTCATACACTTACTTTTATTTTGAATTTTAGGCCGTTTTTTCAAAACTCAAATTAAATGTAATTGTTGCAGGAACGGAAAATTAATTGGTGCAACAGCGAAACGAGAAATTGTTAAAGAAAATATGAATGACATTTTTCGTTTCGGCAACAACCAAATTTTCGGATCTACGAAATTGGTCATCGCAGAAACGTAAAATCATTAACTAACGGGTGATTTTTTAAGAGCTTGATAACTTTTTTTTTAAAAAAAACGCATAAAATTTGCAAAATCTCATCGGTTCTTTATTTGAAACGTTAGATTGGTCCATGACATTTACTTTTTGAAGATAATTTCATTTAAATGTTGACCGCGGCTGCGTCTTAGGTGGTCCATTCGGAAAGTCCAATTTTGGGCAACTTTTTCGAGCATTTCGGCCGGAATAGCCCGAATTTCTTCGGAAATGTTGTCTTCCAAAGCTGGAATAGTTGCTGGCTTATTTCTGTTGACTTTAGACTTGACGTAGCCCCACAAAAAATAGTCTAAAGGCGTCAAATCGCATGATCTTGGTGGCCAACTTACCGGTCCATTTCTTGAGATGAATTGTTCTCCGAAGTTTTCCCTCAAAATGGCCATAGAATCGCGAGCTGTGTGACATGTAGCGCCATCTTGTTGAAACCACATGTCAACCAAGTTCAGTTCTTCCATTTTTGGCAACAAAAAGTTTGTTAGCATCGAACGATAGCGATCGCCATTCACCGTAACGTTGCGTCCAACAGCATCTTTGAAAAAATACGGTCCAATGATTCCACCAGCGTACAAACCACAACAAACAGTGCATTTTTCGGGATGCATGGGCAGTTCTTGAACGGCTTCTGGTTGCTCTTCACTCCAAATGCGGCAATTTTGCTTATTTACGTAGCCATTCAACCAGAAATGAGCCTCATCGCTGAACAAAATTTGTCGATAAAAAAGCGCGAAACACATTTCGAACCGAACACTGATTTTGGTAATAAAATTCAATGATTTGCAAGCGTTGCTCGTTAGTAAGTCTATTCATGATGAAATGTCAAAGCATACTGAGCATCTTTCTCTTTGACACCATGTCTGAAATCCCACGTGATCTGTCAAATACTAATGCATGCAAATCCTAACCTCAAAAAAATCACCCGTTAATATGTTTCATTCATGCGAGAAAGATTTGTTCTTTCAGTGTAGTCTGAGCTTAGCGTAGGTACTACGGATGCTATACGGGATTGATTTTTAAAAATCCCGGGATTCGGGATTTTCGAAATCCCGAGATTTTCGCGATTTCGGGATTTTCCGGGATTTCGGAATTTTTTCTGGATTCTATTTTTAAATTGTTTTGGGATCAGGTCTATTTTACGGCTTACACTCCAAAGAACAACCACAAGGGCTGTAGAGTACGTTATTCTAAGCAAAAAAAGTAAAATAACAAAATCGGGGCAAATGCATAGTTTCGGAGTTATGGGCCCCGAAATTTCGGATATGTGAGAGGGTTATGGCGTTAACGTACCGTGTAAAGCCATTAATATCAGTTTTTAGTATAAAACAATTCAAAACAAAGTCATAAAATAATGTAGCACTTTTTGATAAGTCGCTTAGTTATACAGTTTTCGGATATATTTCAGAGAGAATATTCCATTGAGAATATTCCATTTACCAATCGAAAATTAAAAAATTAACTCCGTACATCTTCGAATGCATTGTTTATAGAAAACGTATGCAGTGATGACGGCAAAAATTGTTCATATGAATATATTCGGTGATTCAATAAGGCCGTAGATTTTTTCGAAATGTTTGTTTATTTTATCACATTTTTTAGCCTGTGCTATTTATGTATGATACAAACTATACGCAGGACTCCTCTGGCAACACACGAGGCGCGTATTAAAAATTGTCATGACTTTGAGGAATAGTTCGGGTCAGGCACGTACGCAGGAGGGGGGTGCCCGGGAGCTCGGGCCCGCACTGAAATTACTTCCTTAATGGGTGATTTTTGAATATAACTAAATGTCAAGCTGGGCCCCCGGAAATAAAATCCTGGTTGGGGTTGTATGTATATCATTTATAATGCGTATGATTTCGTTCTTCAGTTCTGGGAAGAAATCCAATGGCGTCAAATTGCAAGATCTCGTTGTTTCGTGAAAAAATGCACCTTTTGAACTTCGTTCGCAATAGAGTCAATGCCCCATGAGCTGTGTGACAGGTGGCACCGTCCTGTTGAAACCACATATTGTCCAAGCCCAAGTCTAATTCAGGCCATACAAATTTTGTATTCATGTCACTATAACGTGCACCGTAACAGTGTTACCGGCATCGTTTTCCAAGGAGTACGGTTCGATGAAATCCACAAAATACACCCAAACAGTGACTCGTCGTGGGTACACAGTTTTTTCTTGAATTCCACGTGGATTTTCAGTACCCGAAATGCGGCAGTTTTGCTTTTGATCGTATCCGTTTAGGTGAAATGTTCCTCATCTCATGATTTTTTTTTTTCAAAATCGAAATCAAATGGTGTCTAGGCTTCAATTCCTGTCAATTGTATAATTGTATAAAATTGTATATTTTGTTAAAATCCGGAAAGCCTCAATTGCAATGCATGACGGCGAATTGATGTTATCGCGACCTGATCCACACTTTGTTCCATAGCAGCAATATTTTCGGCCGAACGAGCTGCGCGCAGACGGACGGTTGTTGTCACGTTTTGCACCGACCCAGTTTCTTCTTATTTCTGAACGAAAAGGCCTATTGTTGATTCACAAGGCCGGTTATGTTGATCGAAAAAAGCACGCAATGTGCGAAATGCATTTCTTGCAGAACGACCACTTTCATAAACCGTTTGGGCCAAATTTTCGTGTTGTTCAACTCCATGACTAAGTTTGGCAAAGCCTGCAGTACTAATTGTCAGAAAAAAATAAAAAATTGCATTACAATTGAATCACCCTGCAATTCTACGTCATTCGTTTAAGTGTATGTACATTGTTTAGGTTATGCCAACATTGTCCTGTACTTTGTAGGCTAAAATGTTTGTACATTACGGTGGGTCGATTTAGCAATTTTTTGACTTTTTCACAACTTTTATTTTTAAAGTTTTTTTTAGTAGGTAACACGGTGCGACAGTCCAAAATACCTGGGAAGTGATAGTATTTTTCCTGTAGGTGTTGTCGTGTGAAACAAAATCTTGAAAACCGGTTAAAACCCGGTTTTGCGTACCTTTGCGCTCTTATAAGCCTGTAAATTAGTTGATTATCAACCGATTTTTATTTTCTCACCGGATTTAAAAAGAAGAAACTTAGGCCTGTCAAACGATGTATACGTTATTTAAGAAAATTGGAGGCCATGAAGCTTTAGTAAAGAGAAAGTGCATAAAGAGAACACGAAAAACGTTATGCAGGTATTTTTGCTAAATTTTTGTATTAATAAAAACTTTAATAACTCAGTCAATTAATACCGGATTTTTAAAAACAAAGATGCGTTTTACTCATTAGGAAACATCCCTTTTGAATAAATTATGGTTATGGCTATTATGGTTTCTTTATAAAATAATGTGTGAAATCATCGCCGCAGTTGAAAAATGGCGAAAAAAAATTTAAAAAATATCTGTTTGGTGGACAAAGACACACAGACTTCTCCTGGGCTGAAATTATTAACAAATATCTTCAATGCATGCCTTAAATTATGTTACTTTCCAATATCTTGCAGGCAATCTAAAATAATCGCCATACAAAAACCTGGGAACCTACCCCCTTAGAAACGCGCAAAAATTAATTATTTTTTCGATTTTTTCATATTTATATCCTCACCCATAACATATATAACATTTTATACGGAAAAAAATATAACGCATAGATGGAGCCATTTTATCCCTTAGTACCTTTGGACGAAATTCCTTGTACGACTGTTTAAGACGATTGAACGAACCATATCCGTCTGTCTTGCTGGCTTGTCAACACGATAACTGCCGTAAATTTTTTCGGATCACAAAGCAATTTTGTCAGTGACTATTATTTGTATACCTTAGTTTGGGATTGAAAATGGGCCACGTCCCTTCTGGTACCTCCCATAAAAATCGACACCTTTAGGACAAAATCATATTTCTTCCAAACCTTGCTTTTGGTAGATGTGATTAGCTTCAACTCACACATAATCTGTTAATAATCTGTAAATGTCTACTTAACTGGAGGAAATGGGCGAGATTGTCACACCCATTCTGGTACCTCACACACAAAACTGACTGTTCGTCAGGGTTGTCAATCTGATAAATCGCGTGAAACACTTCCGACCTTCATTAAACTAGGTATAAGACCAAACACCGATTAAGACAAGGGTGATTTTGCCACGACCACTTTGGTACCTCCCATACAAAAGTTGTTCGGCACGAGTAGTCCCGCAAAACCGAATCAATCTTTATGAAATTCTGTACTAGTCGATATTTAGTCAAATACCACCCTCCTCTATGGAATTTGTATGGAATGGGTTTTAGTCACACCTATCCCATACAAAAGTTGGCCGGATGACCGGTTGACCGACACTATAACTCTCGTAAACTACAACCGATATTAATGAATTTTGGTACTAGGCAATATTTTTCCAAAAGCTACTGTGTAATTAATAACTGACTACTGTGCCACGCCCAGTTCCGTAAGTCCCATACAAAATTTGGGCGTATTCCCAGGTTTCCGAGACGACATCCAGTAAACCACAACCGATCTTAATAAAATTTGGTACTGATCAATATTTTGGCAACAACTCGCCATACCCATTTTTGTACCCACCATATAAATATTGGGAGAGCAATTAGTTGGTAGTCAAAAAACTTCCCAAAAACCACTTAGGATCCTAACTCATTTGGGTATTAAATAATATTTAGTGCAATGTCAATTTGCTACTGAATATGGTCACATTTAAATATAGGCGTCTCTTAACAGAATTCCGGCGAAATGGATGATTTAGGGCGAGGGTATGATTAAGTCGGTTCCCTTATCCTTTCCTCATTTATAATGGTGATGGGCAATTCCCCATCGTCGTGGGTAACTACCTATTATTATCCCCATGCCCTGTGGGTAATGGGTAATCGAAATGGGTAATTACCCGTCGCTGTGGATAAATAACCATTTTTTTGCCCCATACCCCGTGGGTAATGGGTCAACGATCGTTACGTATTCCCCACGGCGCCCAGTGTGGCTCTTTACACTTTTAGGTTGCCAAAAGTCAAAAAAATCCAATGCTCCGATCGTAATGATTTTTTGGTATATATACGAGTAATTAATATACAGCTGTTACGAAAATGTGAGCAAAATAAAACGATACATAATGGTAAGTAAGATAACCGTTATCAAGCATGTGTTACTTTGACAAATGGGAAACTTGTTTCTTACACTGAAAGAAAATCGCTTCTTCGCATGGATGAAACATTTTCGTTAATGTTTTTACGTTGTTATAATGAAAAGTGTCGTATTTACGACAATTTGGTAATCGCTGCAACGAAAAATTTCATACTTGACTTCTTTGACAATTTTTCATTTCGTTTACTTTTTACTTTTCGTTCCTGCAAAAATTTAATTTAATTGAATTTTGTAAAAAAAAAAATGAGTTGAAAATTAAAAAAAAGTAAAGGCATGAGATTTATACTACTGATATTTGGTTTATCTCTTACTTTTTATAGTTTTTATTTATTATTTATTTATTTTGGAGGTTTGTCAAAATTTTTAGTTGACGAAACAATTTCGTTATTGTAACGAAACAAATTTTTATGAAGGTACTGAGTGTGAAATAAAGGCTAGCAAGAGAAAATAGTGAGCGTGAGTGTTGGGTCACGTACACAATTTAAATCAGTTCTATTGCAACAACCAAAAGTGGTAGACATATTTCTCAGCTGGAATAATTTAAATAAATTTGTTAAAACAGAATAATTAGTCATACTTAGTAATAATCTTTTATTGTGAAAACTATGTTGTGTGAATTTATGTGTTTGCTGTGATCGTTTGTGTAACTTGCGAATCTATAAATCAAATAGATATATAAACTTAATGCAAGGAGCAACACGACAGCAAAGAAAGTGACACATCCAGTGTTGCCAGAGGCCGACCAAAAAATTATGCCAAATGTTCTCAAATATTGTGCCGTTTGCGAAATCATTATGCTAAAATTGTCTTTTTAGCCCTTTTTGTAATTAATGTACCAAATAATGTACGAATTATGTACCAAACAATTGTTTTCGTACGAAATTACTTTGGCATAACAACCCTGTAATTGATTTTGTTCACGAAATTTTCGCAAAGAGGTTAGTGAGTACATAGATAAATAAAAACCACAGATGATTCATTTGCTTAATCACAATTTTCACCAGATGGCAAAGACTATTTCCGTCCGACCATTTTTCACGCGGATGCGATGAAAAAGCACTCAAAAGTCATTTTTATTTCGATTTTTTTAAATTTAAATTTGAAAATAGAAAAAAATGTCGCTTTAGTTATTTGTTGACAACACAAAAGGCAAAAAAAGCATGGTTATATGGCCTTTTCAGTAGTTTTTGTTTCCAGGGAAATTTGCCCATATCTACCATATCTACTTTCAAATCCACCATATATCTTTCACCAGCTTTGGTTTATTATTTATCTATGGTGAGTACCAGGCAAATATATCGATAAATATGCTGTAAAAATAGATTTTTCAATAAATTAAAAGGAGAAACATTCAATACGAAAAATAGTTCCGTTTGCAAAAAAAAATTGTTCTAAAAAACAGCACTAAAATATTGGAAAAATGTTGAGAAAATTGTGCTAAACAGCATTGGTAACACTGGACACATCGATAGCAGAAAAACTACCCCGAAATATGTAACTGAACATATGTGTGTGTGTGCGCGCGTGACGGTACAAATCGCAACAAAATATTCGTGTTTTTGTGGATTAATCATAAGTTGGTCGCGCCTGTTTCATTGGGTTGGTATTTGGATTCAGAAAAAATTAAAGCCATACATACATTTGTGCTGGCAGACGTAGTCAATGAAACCGAAGAAGTCAAAGAAACAGAGTCTTTCAAGTACGACAAATAAAATAAATGATAATTCAACATACAATCAAATGAAAACAATCGAAATTTTAACAAATTTGGCACAATAAAAAGACGGCGACAATAACTCTCAACCCCTCGACTACCACAATCTTCTCCAGACGAGTGTTTCAAAATGGAATGGATATAATCTACTTAGGAAATTGAAACCATTGTCGAAACAAAAATTCAAATAAATAGTTTCAAACACACTTCAAAACATTCATTGCAGCAATGAAACAAAATCATTGTAGTAATGAAACATATTCATTGCAATAATGACTCAAATTCATTGCACCAACGAAACAAGTTCATAGCAGCAATGAACAAATTCATTGCAGCAATGAAACAAAATACATTCCTGTAATGAAACAAATTCATTGCAGAAATGAAATAATTCCTTGCAAGAACTACATATTCATTGCAACAATGAAACAAATGCATTGCAACAATGAAACAAATGTATTGCAGCAACGAAACAAATTCGTTGCAATAATGAAGCATACTTTCACCACAGTAAAGAACAATTTGCAGTTGAATGTTACGTTAGCTCACTTTCGGTGACAAAAGTTGTTGGGGTGATGAACATTTTCATCCCTATGACGATGCTTTTCCATTCAGTGTAGGATTGATTATATTACCAATGGTACCAATGAACTTCTCACGTCGTTCGAAACTAGTCATGCCAGTGAGTTTGCTTTCCTGAATTATCTATTATTCCTCTATTATTTTTCACGTATGTGGGAAAATCTATCAGACCTTGAAAGGATGAAATTCTCATACATTAATATTCAGTAGGAATGAAGATGAATTTTCTCCAAAAATACTCGTACATGTGGGCGGACCACGCCCATTCTTGTTTTTGGAGATATTATCGGCGTATGAAATATGTATATTAGACCGAATCACAAAAAAAGTGCCTTTTGTCCACCCCTCAAAGTGTACCTTGGTTTGTTTTCTGAATCTGAATTCCCAAAATATTTCGTATCTAGCATTAAGATCCCGTGAGCTGGACCATTTTTAAAAAAGGTATTTTTTTAGTTTTTTAAAGAATTTTGTACCTCATCTATGGACAATGTAGGCAATATTGGAAACAACATATGAAACAACAACATCTTTGCAATGGTTTTCGATGGAAGCCTGCATAGACCCCTTTCACACTCGGCAAGTTACTTGCGCAAGTCAGTTTTTCAACTTTCCGAGTACAAGCAAGTCTGTACTCAAAATTTATTCCCCTATCCCGGCCTTACCTCTGTCATCAACAAACCAAGACTTGGGCAAGAGACTTGCGCAAGTAACTTGCCGAGTGTGAAAGGGGTCATAGGGAAGAAATGTGAATATTGATGGTTATGACAAAGTAGTGTTGTGAACATTTTCGCACAAGTAGGAGTTTAGACAATTCTCGTTTAGTTGAGATTTATTTATCCCTATAATGTGTGATGACATACCTAAATACTTGTGGAGAAGGGAGCTGATGATATGCATTGGTGGGCATTGAAATAGCTAAGTATATTCCCAACCATCCACCATAATAATCTATTTCATATAATTTTTTTTATTTATATTAAGTGAATTATTAAGTAAAAATTTACTTTTTGTTATAAAAGTACTTTTTCATAGAAATTGATCTAGAACCGGAAAAATCATTAAAGATATCTTTATATATGTATATAATTCTACTGCACGTGTGTTTGTGACTGAACTCCTCCTAAACTTCTGGACCGATTTGAATAAATATTTTTGTTTGCGGTTGTGGTGGTGTCCTGTGTGGTTTAGATTTACTATTCGGTCCAATTGGACAAAGGGGCGTGGTACCTCCCATACAAATCGCTTGAAATATTATGCAGGACAACGTCTGCCGAGTCAGCTAGTTGTTATATATTTTTGTCCCATCAGTTTATTTCATTACTTACGCATGCTTTGATTCCATTATTCGTAGAATTTGTGCACAAAGAAGATTTCAGTTTTCAATTAATTGTGGCACGTGGAAATTTAGCGGGTCAAAATGAAATTTCGAGCAATTTATCAGTGAAAAAGTACAACGTTGGTTAATATCAATACAATTAAATAGTTATCAGCTAAAGATCAGAAAAATAATATATAAGATATGCATATGCTAAAAACTGAATCTGAGGTATATGTGTCCCAGCAGTAACATTCACTGGAACATAAGACAAATACAATATAAAAGTGTTCGAAATTCTAATCGTATAATTTGTAATATTCAATTTTGGTTTGATTTACTGATAAAACCAAGTATTAATTGTATGCATATCATATGCAATGAATAGAAGTGTAATTGGAATTATGTATATTTGGTAAAACATAGCTTGCACATTTACTGATGGGACATCCTGTCCCAGGACAGTTTCCTTGTCCTGGTTATCCGTTATTTAAGCGCACCATATGGACTACTATTTGAGCCATAACCAACCAGTACATATCAAAAAAGGGTTAGTATCTTAAAAAACTTCCTATGGAAAGGGTTAAATTTGTACCTATTAAGAATGTGTTTCCGACTAGCGATTCATTCGGAACGAGAATATCAGTCTCATTTACTAACCAACGAAATTGGAACAATATTAAATATTATCTTACAATAAAAATGCGCCAAACTTAATATATTTGTGTCTTTAATAAATAATTCTTCCATTTCAATATTTTCAGATCCCACAGTTAGTGGAAATACCTTTGTTGACGATACATCAAATTCTGCAAGTGCAAATGTTGGCCTGAATATGACACAAGGCTCTCCACAACTGCAACAACAATCCCAGATGGGTACAAAACGCAATCGTGTACTTACTAGACAGCCACGTGTGAAACGTGACAGTGATAGTTTGTCAAATAATCAAATATCACCGGAACCAACAACAGGCAGCTTAGATTTCGAGACATTCGGATCCGTGCACACTTTATACACAACATCAACGGGCCATCATCATATACCGTCAGCGTCCCACCATCACCACCAGCAACAACAACAATATCACCTCCATCATCCGCACCATTTGCTTTCAGTACCACCACGTATTGAGCGGCATGCTTCAGAGCCTGCTCCTAGTATGTCGCCAACGTCGCCACACCTACTAGTAGTACCACAATCAACACCATTCTTAATAAAGCAACACTCGGACCCATTATTACCTAGTCAACATTCTGCGAATCTTTTGGGTAGTGGAGGTTCCACATCCGGTGGAACGCTAACCAATCCATTTGCACCGTTACACCGACAATATTCACACCCATTGTCCGGAAACGCGACTGGCGCCTATCTTGCTACAAGTGCCCCCTTGCAACATTCACACCACATATCACTACCAGAATCAATTTACGAAACTGCGTCACCCCCACCAGCCGGTTCGTCTCAATACATAGTCCCTCAAACTTCAACGTCCAGCAATAATAGTAACAACACTACCCTAGGAAGTACGTCAAGTCCCACAAAGTCAATGGGCTTACCGCAATTTTCGTCGGCGTACATGAGCAATGAAAAAACTGTAGCAACATCATCTGTTAGTTCGCCACCCATACCTAGAGTTCCTTCATCACAGTTATCCGAACGTAGTATCTCTGAAGATAGTCAAACAACTGTAGTATCTTGTACAGTAGCAACAGGAACATCGTCCACATCGGCAGCTGCTGCTAGCAGATTTCGTGGCTCGAAATCAGCTTCAGCTAATATGCTAGGTGAACGTAGTAATACTTTACATGCAGGTTGCAGTAGTTCAACGTCGGGTGGATGTAGTTCGTTTGAACATCTCCCCACACTACGGGTCAGAAACGAGGAACTACAGCGATCGGTATCGTCTCCACAGGTAAGAAAAGACTAAAACCACAGGTGAAATTTTGACCTAAAGTTTAAATTATTAATGGTGAGTAAAAAACGCGGCATTCAAATATTCAGTGTTTGATTTTCATCAGAATTGCTAAAAACAGCACAAAAATAGTTTTAGTTTTCGTTGCATTGGTTCAAAAGGTTGTTTATAGTCAAAAAATATTGCAAAGAATAAAGTTTTTAAACGCCCGTCGGTTTTACAGGGCGACACTATCGCGTTTTTATCCATGAAAAAGCTTCTCAAAATGCCGTTCGGAACCAATGTAAAACTGTAGGTCCCAATCTGCTCACTGGTTTGTGAGTAGCTCTCCCGAATCCCTTCATGGAATATAACGGGAAAGCATTTTTTATATATACATAGAACGTTTTCACTTACGAGCACTATTTGTTAGTTTACAGTGTGTTGAAAAATGCACCTCGGTCAAAAAATGGAATTAACCCGAGAAAATGTTCGTGCGAGGATGTTTTACGATTTTCGGCGTGGATTATCGAGACAAGATTGTCGCAATCAACTTGTTTCGACTTGTGGTGATGAAGCACCATCAAAAACCACTGTAAATCTGGGGTATCAAGAGTTCAGTCTCGAACGCCCTTCGCTCCAGGATGAATTTCGTGAAAGTCGTCCAACTTCGGCCGTTTTGCCGGAAACCATCGATGCTGTGCGTGAACTGATAAAGCAAGACCGACATGTGACATACCGTGAGGTTGAGGCTTCCATTAGTATGACAAGCATCAATAAGATATTGCATGTTCATTTGGCCGCGAAGAAGATTGGTTCTCGTTGGATCCCACATAATTTGACGAATGCTCAAAAAAAGGCTCGTGTCGATTGGAAAAAAAATTACAAATCGAGAGAGAAAGTAAAGCCAATTTACATGTCACTACCGAACTTTTTTGAAGTCCCGGCCATCACGGATTTTACTCCAATTCATATACAGATTATTGCAGCATATCTCAAGCGACCGACTTTATAAAGCTTCAAAACTGTGGATATATGCTTGGACATATTCAGCAAAATAAGACGATTGTTAATAACCACACAACAATTTTGATATCGTACAATCGACCGTATGGGTATTTCGAAACGAGCTAAATCCAACAAATGTTTTTCGTGGAAGAAGCAGATCGAAGCAAGTGATCCAATTTTTGTGTATAACCGGTTATGTGGCCACAGTGCCTTCAGACGGTCAATTCTAAGTGGTATACTACAACAAAAGAGACGGGTCATTTTGCATTAGGAAAATGCGAACTCACACATCAGCTGAAACAATGGGCTATTAGAGCACTCAACATGTCGAATTGATGGGTCATCCGCCGTACAGCCCTGAGTTTGCACCCAATGACTTCTTTTCACTGCGTGGTCAACGTTTTGTGGCGCTAGAAAAGGGAATGGAAAAAGTGCTTCGAAAATTGGTTTGAGCGCAAGTAAAAGCGTATTGATCTTCTGGGAGAATATTTTGAAAAACAATAAAACCATTTCCAATGATAAATGATTGTGTTTTTATTGCTGGACCCGAAATATAAAAATCAATCCTCGTAATTAATTCAAACAAACAAAAACTTACAATGTTCAAAATGTGTAATGTTTCTAGTGAATAATTTACATTCACCCCTATTCTGCATTGCAATCCAAGCGTAATTTTCTCCGTTATTGCAACTTTGGTATTCTAAATTCCGTTTCGTTTCAATTTCTTACAATTGTGACTGAGTTTTTTACGATCGTGTGTATTCTGCATTACAATCGTAACTGAGTTTTTCTAAGTTGGTAATTACTCGACGGAGCGTCTTACAATTGTTGTGTTTGGTGAAAAGATAAGTGAAAAAATCAAGTTTAAGTTGAAAAAAAACACGGAATTGAGAAAAATGTAAGTAGAAAATACAATAAAACGTTTCATAAATTATATAAATACATATTTGTTTTAAATTGTTTTTTTTTTGTATTGGTTTGTAAGTTTTGTTTAATTTATTGAAGGTCGAAAACAACAACACCGGAACAGTACGCGAAGCTGGCGACTTTAATGTCAGCAAAAAAGACATTGCCACTGGATACACCAAGCGTTCGAAGGAACAAGTGCAGGCATTTTGGGAAGATGTCACAGTGGCTCTAAATTCATTAGTGCCACCAACGAAAGATGCCATTGCGTGGAAGAAAGTATGTATGACAGAAAGTATGTATCTGTTGCATTTATGAAATATCTTTTTATAGGTTTGGATTGACTGGAAGTGCTACATCAAGCGAAAGCTAGGGGATAACAAAAAGGTAATGATGACCACCGGAGGAGGCTACTGTCGCTGCAGCCCATCAGACCCCTTGAAGAAAAAATCTGTAAAAGTAAACTGATTATTTCATACATCAACACTTTTAAAACATATACTTTACAATTGATCGCTCATCAGGAATGGATTGCAACTGTCTCTCAATTTTCGCTTTTCAAGTCTGGACTCTGTATTCTGGAGCACGTTGTTCTCCTGATCCAACAAAAACGCCGCTGCTATCAATTCCATTTCTTCTAACTTTAATTTGTGCTACAATGATGTTAAAATCATGAAAATATCACCTCCGGCACGACAGTCTGCTCCACATTGGTATAGTTGGGCCACAAATATCTTTTACTTATGTTCTGCCTTTTTTTTTGTCTTTCGGGACTCACTGATGTGTTTAATTAGTTAAAGTATCAACAATATTTAATTATTGTCTGTTTTATAACTGAATCAGTGTTTTATTTGCACTAAAATCAAGTTTAAGTTGAAAAAAAACACGGAATTGAGAAAAATGTAAGTAGAAAATACAATAAAACGTTTCATAAATTATATAAATACATATTTGTTTTAAATTGTTTTTTTTTTGTATTGGTTTGTAAGTTTTGTTTAATTTATTGAAGGTCGAAAACAACAACACCGGAACAGTACGCGAAGCTGGCGACTTTAATGTCAGCAAAAAAGACATTGCCACTGGATACACCAAGCGTTCGAAGGAACAAGTGCAGGCATTTTGGGAAGATGTCACAGTGGCTCTAAATTCATTAGTGCCACCAACGAAAGATGCCATTGCGTGGAAGAAAGTATGTATGACAGAAAGTATGTATCTGTTGCATTTATGAAATATCTTTTTATAGGTTTGGATTGACTGGAAGTGCTACATCAAGCGAAAGCTAGGGGATAACAAAAAGGTAATGATGACCACCGGAGGAGGCTACTGTCGCTGCAGCCCATCAGACCCCTTGAAGAAAAAATCTGTAAAAGTAAACTGATTATTTCATACATCAACACTTTTAAAACATATACTTTACAATTGATCGCTCATCAGGAATGGATTGCAACTGTCTCTCAATTTTCGCTTTTCAAGTCTGGACTCTGTATTCTGGAGCACGTTGTTCTCCTGATCCAACAAAAACGCCGCTGCTATCAATTCCATTTCTTCTAACTTTAATTTGTGCTACAATGATGTTAAAATCATGAAAATATCACCTCCGGCACGACAGTCTGCTCCACATTGGTATAGTTGGGCCACAAATATCTTTTACTTATGTTCTGCCTTTTTTTTTGTCTTTCGGGACTCACTGATGTGTTTAATTAGTTAAAGTATCAACAATATTTAATTATTGTCTGTTTTATAACTGAATCAGTGTTTTATTTGCACTAAATTCAACTTTTTATTAAAATGTTTACACAATTGACAATTTTTTTGTTTCAATCTCATACGTTTCACAACAAAACAGCTGGTTGTGAATACACTTGTTGTCTTCCTCTTTTTCTTCCAATTACGTTTTTAGTTGGAATACCATTTTACGATCGTAACGTAACGTAATGCGGGAACGTAATTGCAATGCAGAATAGGGGTGATTCTGTCGCTTACAACGTTTTTCGCTATAAGCCTTTCAAAAATTAAGTGGATTTTTATGTTGTGTGGCCGTCGGTGGAGCAATGGTTAGTGTGCGCGGCTCTTGTACATAAGATCCTGGGTTCGAACCCTGCTCTGACCACCTTAAAATTTCTTTCGGCGGCGGTCACCTCGCTTAGTGACGGCGACAGTATCGAGTATATAGCCATGAAAAAGCTTCTCAAAATACCGTTCGGAATCGGTGTAAAACTTTAGGTCCCAATCAGTGAGTGAAAACTGGAAAGCGCACAGCGCAGTGATTGTGAGAAGTTCTCCCCTGTCCCTTCATGGGATGTAATGGGAAACAATTAATTTTTTATTTTTTAGACAAAAAATTATTCTTAATGATCTGTACTGAACTTTTAATTATGTATTCACATATTTCAAAAAAGATCACAGTTTTGGTGATTTGTAATGGTTTGTTCAAACTGTGGTGTGTTGCATATGGACGTTGCATGTTGGAAAGTATTGCTTTAATAATACCAGATAGATGCAAAAGCTCAAACCAACCAACAAGAAAGCATCAACGGCATTTGAAATTTTTGTGTAAATACACCACAAATATATACTAACAATAAAATGTGACTACAAACTCCAAAATACGTATAATATACACAGGTTTTCATCAAAACGACATAAAAAATATAAGTCAAAATTTGTTGTAATTTCACATGGTGTAAGTCGCTTTACGTCAAATAACTCTCTATCGCACCGACCTCACCACGAAGAGTGTGAAACGAAACATCAGATGAGAAGATGGCAGCTCTATATGACATTACTCTATGGTTTTACCACTTTTACTCGAAAACTATTTCCCGTACCGCAAAAAATAGTAAAAGTAGTAAGAAAATTCAAGAGAGAACAGAAAAATATGGTGTTCTTTTTACAAATTTTTACTCGAAGAATTTTATCGAGTGAAAGTAGTAAACTGTCATTCTTTGTTGAATTACCACAATAAATTAGAAAGATTACTTAATATCGGCAAATAAATTGTTATAACGGGTCCGCCAAATAACTTTTTTTTTTTTAAACGCTATAAAAAAAACTACTGAATATTTTCTCAAATTTCTTTTTTTATTTGAAAGTACAATCCTTCCGTTTAATAATGGAAAATAATTTCATTCAAATGGCTGCCTCGGCTGGTCATGCAGTAGCCTACACGATCGGTTTCACCAATGGCTTCACGAATATTGTCCTTTAAAGCGTCAATTGTCTCTGGCTTGTCGGCGTAACACTTATCTTTGAGGGCTCCCCACAAATAATAGTCCAACGGTGTCAAATCGCAGCTCCGAGGTGGCCAAACGACATCAGCTCTGCGGCTGATAATGCGATCTTCAAAAACAGGGCGCAAACCATCGGGTGTAGCTTCGGCTGTGTGGCACGTAGCGCCGTCCTGTTGAAACCAAATGTTGCCAATATCCTCCTCTTCCATTTCTGTGAACAAAAATTCTTTCAACATGGCCCGATAACGATCGCCATTGACTGTAACGGCCACTCCTTGCTCATTTTCGAAGAAAAATGGCCCAATTATGCCTCTGGACCAAAATCCGCACCAAACAGTGACTCGTTTTGGGTGCATTGGCTTTTCAATGTATGCGTGCGGGTTTTCTGTGCCCCAAATACGACAATTTTGCTTGTTTACGTACCCGCCAAGATCAAAATGAGCTTCATCTGAAAAGATGATTTTTTGAGCAAAATCGGCATCTTCTGTAAGTCGATCGCAGGCCCACTTAGCGAAGCGAAAACGCATTGGATGGTCAGTTGGCTTCAACTCCTGAACCAGTTGGACTTTGTATGGCGTCATACCAAGGTCTTTATGCAAAATTCGTCTCAATGATGTCTCCGAAATGTTCAATTTTTGAGAACGACGGTGAATTGATGTTTATGGCGCTTCACGCACACTTTCTGCCACAGCAGCAATATTCTCGGGTGTACGCACTATTTTTGGCTATTCACGCTTTGGTTTATCGATGAGGATGCCAGTTTCTTTCACTTTTTTCACAAGATAACGAACATACGGAGCTGACGGTGCTTCTCTTCTTCCAAAATCCGTACGCAATTTTCGCTCACATTCTGCAACATTACCATGATTTTCAAAGTAATGTCGCAATATTTCCCAGCGTTGTTCAAGCATATACACAACCATATTCGTTTAGCGGAA
Organism: Phaonia tiefii; assembly: GCA_963931995.1. NCBI lineage: Eukaryota > Metazoa > Arthropoda > Insecta > Diptera > Muscidae > Phaonia > Phaonia tiefii. Next base: position 67,314,244 of record OZ008369.1, read on the forward strand.
GGATAAAACTAATTATCTGTCAAATCAGACATGAGCTAAGTGTTACCATTCACGAAATAAGCACTAGTTGAAAAAAACTAGATGGCGGACCCTTTATTATAAACAAAAAGCAGAATAATATCGGTGTGGTGGATTTAGAGTGTCCAAAAAAAACAGAATTTTTTAAAAACCGGTTTTCGGTTTGTTCGAAAAATCAGTTTTTCAAGAAACCGGATTTCGGTTTTCAATTTTGTCAAAACACGGTAGAAACGGTTTTTTTTTTTGTTTTTTTAATTAAATTACAATGTAGCACTTCCAATACATTTGTTGAGGAGCCATTTCGTATATTTATTCATGTTTAAAACTTAAAATTTTACAACTCTTTAAATTTGACAATTAAATTTTAAATTAAAATTTAAATCTTATTCCTATTTAGAATGCGTGTTTAATATAAAATGTAAAAGTTTTGTTCAAATTCATATTATACTGATTTATATTACAAAATCAAATTCCACATTTGAAAGAGATTTTCAAGTATGAGACATTTATTCTAAAATAAGTTACGTTATGGAATTTGAAAAAATAAATAAATTCTTATTCAAATCATAAAAGTTGTGTTCGTTTACTTTCCCAACAATAATTTGCAAGATTGTAGTTTGAGAGAGTAAGAAAGATTTTACGCTTTTTTGAAAATTTATAGAAAAAGTAAACGAACAGCATCCAGCAAAAATTTGCAAGAAAACAGCTGATGAGTTTATGTTTGTTTTTTAATTGTGATTAAAAAATGGAAAGGAAGCCACAGTTGACTACTGATGACGTCGTCGGCTCACCAGAATTTGCGAAATCACTCTGCCCATCAATATTATTCATATTAGTTAGTTGTTGGTTTTTTTTTGAATAAACGAACAGTAAACTAGCAACAATTTACAAGAATTTACAGGTAAACGAACACACTTAAAATCATTTTGAAATTTGAATAAAAAATTGTTTGGAAATGTCATTTAGAACTTATTGAAGCATAAAATCATATTTGAAAATAAAAATCATGTTTCTTAATCCAAAATGTCATTAAAATTCGAAACTCATATAATTTATTACAAATTTTTTTAAGATAATGAACACTCTAGGTGGATTATAGCAGTGCTGGGGGTTTCCTATTGTTGAAAAGTTGATAAGTATTAATAAGTTTTACCACATTTCGGTGTTGCCAGAAGCCGTCAATAAAGTTATGACAATTAACCATAAAAAATGTGCTAAATGGAAGGAAATTATGCTAAAAACACCAAAAAAAATTATGCAAAATGCAAAACAATATGCTAAAATTAAAAGAGTAATTTTGTGTACATATTTGCCTTTGGGTCTGTTATTTAGTACCTACTATATGTATATTATACAGTTTTCAAATTCAATCAAATTCGTATAATTTTTATAAACTTAAAAGATGCCAATATCGACTCGGATCATTACATGGCGGCTGCGAAAATTCGCACAAGCACTGAACAGGGCGAAAAATGCTACAAATACCGGAGATATCAATATCCTACCAACGAAAATTCACTCTCCTGCTAGGGCAGAATATCCTGAGGTCCCAGATACGTAGTGGAACCGCATCTTCCATTCTTTGGAAACCGCCGCAAGGACTGAACTTGGCTATCAAAAACGCAGAAGGATAAGCCATGTCGCGATGAATAATGTCGCATTGCAACTGATGAAAAAGACGCTGCACGTATGGCAACGAAACAGTCAGTTACAACGCGTGTTGCAAGTGAGCGGTACAAGAGGCTGAGAAGGGAGGAAACCCAACTACTTAGGCGGAAAAATGGCAGAGGGAGCAGACGAAGAGTGAGAAGTGCGAATTGTAAAGGTTGAATACTGTATCCCGAAAATTTTAACAGAGTGTAAGAAGAGCGAATAACGGGCCGAATAATGGGCTGCCCTCCTGCAAGGACGAAAATGGGAATCTGGTGACTGATAAGCAGTGAGTGCTTTACATGATACCACTTTTCAGCACTACTCCACTCAGAGTCTTCCACTGAAGATCAGGAGGTAATGATTGTGGAAGACAGTGTATATTGTATCCCCCCAACCAAGACGAGATTAGAACGGCAATCTCCCGGCTTAAGAATAAGAAAGCCGCTGGTGCGGATGGGCTATCCGCTGAACTTTTTAAGGCAGGTAGCGAAGTACTGCCAGCCCACATGCATCAACTTATAAGCGGGATATGGTTGGGGGAATGTATGTCTGACTATTGGAGTCTCAGTGTATATGTTTTGTATTCAAAAAGGGTGATCCGTGTGTCTGTTTCAACTATCGCATTTTCAGTCTTTTATCCAACGCGTATAAGGTCTTGTCGAGCGCATTATGTGAAAGTCTAAAGCCATTTCCATAATTTCCCTTGCGGGAGTTTTTAGTAGGTCTGTTTTTAAAATATTAATTTTTTTAAATTTATTCAAGCTCAATACCTTTTTAATATTAAGCTCATTTATTATTTATTTATTTATTTACTCAGCTAAAAACAGTTGGAAAAATATAGTTTTACATATCTTCAGTTACAAACAAAATACAAAAATAAAGTATAATAATTAAATTAAAAGAACAGGAACAGTGGTAAAACTGTAATCAGGAACAAAATTAAAAAACAAATAGTAATAAATTCATGAAGGAGATAATAGATTGAACATGGACGATATTAACAGAATTATTATGTAAGTACATAAAGACTAATATGAAGGTAAGAATGAAATGAATGGAATAGGATTGATAAAATAGTAACATATGAAGCTGCAACAGATGCAGCAGGATAGAAAGAGCAGGAACTGGTGAAGTATGTGGAGCAGGACAAGATGACGCAAGAACAGATGACACAGGAACAGATAAAGCAGGAACAGATGGAGCTGGAACAGTTGTAGCAGGACTGAGTAAACAGAAACTGGTGAGGAAGGAACAGATGAACAAGAACAAATGCACGGAAACAGATTAAGCAGGAACAGATGAAGAGGGATAGATGAAGCAGGAACAGATGAAACAAGAACAGATGATAAAGGAACAGATAAAGTCGGAACAGATGAAGCAGGAACAGATGAAGCAGGAACAGATGTAGCAGGACAGATGAAGTAGGAACTGATGAAGCAGGAACAGATAAAGCGTGAACAGACGACACCGAAACAGACTAAGCAGGAACAGATGAATAAGTACAGATGAAGAAGGGATATGTTGAAAAAGGTGAATCAGGAATAGATAAAGCAAGAACAGGTGTCACAGGAACAGATGAAGCACAAACAGATACATCAGGATGAGAATGAAGCAGGAACTGATGAAGCAGGAAATTTAGTTCGGAACCAAAATTCGTTCATCTGATTTCTCGAAGGAAATATTAAATCTGACAATTCTAAGCATTAACAGTCATTACAAAAATAATCGCTCGTTTAATTACTTCAATCGAATCCAATAGAGAGAATATATGGTGGAACTCATTGCAAAGGGTAAAAACTGGATTAAAGGATTCGTTGTTATGTTTTATTGTCTAGTTCTGAACATATTGTCTAGAAGCTCTAAAAGGAACATTAAAGTTCAGTGAAGAGACCAAATATGCTGAATTAATTTATCCATTGATTAGTTTAACCATAAAACATACAGACAATATTGCCCTACGACGCTTTAAAGTAGGTAAATCAATGAGCTGTAATCTAGGTTAGGTAGGTTCGAAGATGAACTCCAACAAAGATTGCGTAAAGTAAAAACTGCTTCTGAACAGATTCGATTCTATCAATAACGCACCTATAATGTGGAAGCCAAACTATTGAACCGTACTCAAGTATCGGCCTTACAAGGCTAGTATACAGTCGCTTTGACAAATAAGGATCATAAAATTCCCTGGACCTACGTTTTATAAATCCTAACAAACTATATGCCCTACCTATGCAAGTATCAATGTAACGAAAAAGTACGTTTACTATCAAGAGTCACACCTACGTCGCAAAACTGAGATACATTATCCAACACATTATCCCCAATCTTGTAAAAAGTTTCACAACACATCCTTCTGTTAAACGAAATTTTTTTACATTTACTCAAGTTGAGAAGCATAAAATTACAATCACACAATTTAACAAAACCTATCAAATTCTCCTGCAGTAAAAGACATTCATTCACAGACTTCATAGACAAATACAATTTTGCATCATCTGCGTACATTAGAATCTTTGAATGATTAATAACACAGTGCAACACGAAAAAAAATAGCCATATACGGACACCACTACGTGATAAAAGACTAAAAAAAAAGACCCGTGTCTCCCAATTTTTCCCAAAATCATGCACTTTTTTTTATGGGCCGCCAAAGATTTGGGGCCTCGGTATCATTTTCGTAAAAATGTGATCATTTTCTCAGGCTCATATCTTGCAAACCGTTCAGAATTTCGATTTACTCTCTGAGGCAAAGTTGTAAGGAACAAAAATTGCGAACATATAAAATCAAAAAAACTTCACCTTCCAGATCAAAATCGCAAAAAACTTATAAAAATTCGATTTTTTTTACCTTTTTCCCCGTGTTCAGGTCCATAGGTAGCAAACCGTTCAAAATTCAAGGAAACAATCAACTACAAAAATTTACCTAAGATCTCAATAATCAAATTTCTAGAACATATAAACTTCCTAGAGATGATTCTTAACACTGTTTAGGTAGCACGCAAAAGTGAAAAATTTGCCGAAAATTGTTTAATTTCATTTTTTTACCTTTTTCTCCTGTTCAGGTCCATAGGTAGCAAAAAATGAAATATGCCTGGCCAGAACCATGTGTTTGTCCAAGGGTTAACACCGTTTAGGTAGCGCTTAGGTATCACGCGATCATGCACCGACAGCAGCAGCATAGGCAATGCAGTAAGCTCAGCATACGCAACAAGGGACGCAGCACACAATATAAAAGCGACACGACGCTCCCATCGAGGCATTACACAGCGCGACGTCAACGGGAGCTCAGCGGTGAAAGTTATAAAGTGAAAGTGAAAGTAAAAAAAGTGAAAGTGCTACAGTATAATTCGCACACAACATTGGCAACTGACAATTTCAATATGCAGTGTGAAAATATTGATTTATTTTGCTACGTTTGCGGTCATCAAACCAGAAAAAAACATCTACAAGATTTCAGAAGGAAAATAATCTTTTAACTAGTGAATTCAAAAGAGCATATACATAGTTTTTCGACGAAGTGGACTTGACCGGCGAAAATTACACACCTAATACAGTGTGTCGCCAATGTTATAACAATCTCATGGCATGGTTGAGTGGAGGCAGAGGTACTATGAAGTATTGTAAGCCGGTAAACTAGATTAATCGCCCAGGTGATCATGATGCAACCAGTTGCTATGCATGCGTAAATTACACATGTCGTCTAAATCGACTTTCTGAGAAGAACAAAATTTATAAAGCAACTGCAACAGCCACACTACCAGTGCTTGCACCTGAAAATTTTGTATCACCAAGGCCGCCAACTCCAGATCGTACTACAGAATTTACAGCAATGAGTACAGCAAGTGGTGTTACTTATGAAGATCCATTTGATACCGATTATGAGCCCCAACAGGGAAGAGATGGACCACAACTAATAACACAAATGGAAATGGATTTCATTGTGGCCATATTGGGATTATCGCAGCGACTTGCAATATTTTTGACAGCTTTTTTAAAGCAAAGAAAACTCACACATGCTAATGTTAACTCTACGGCGTACCGCAAACGACAAGCTGAATTTCAGATGCTCTACACTCTAAATGATGACAATTCGTTCGCTTACTGCAACGATATAAAAGCTTTGGTGGTAAAAATGGGAATGAACTACATCGCTAGTGAGTGGAGATTATTTATTGATGGTTCTGTTTCAAGCTTGAAAGCAGTGTTGTTGCATGTGTCGAACCGAAAACCTTCCATTCCGCTAGCAATGGGTATCAACATGAAAGAAAGCTATGAAACATTGAAAGATATAATGGAAAAAATCAAATATTACGAAAGTAAATGGAAGATTTGCTGTGATTTGAAGGTCATCAACATTTTGCAAGGGATCATCGATAAGGGCGGCTTCCCAAAATTCTTTTGTTTTCTTTGTAATTGGGATTCACGCTCACCTCTGAATCAATTCCAATGTAACTCGTGGAGGCCAAGAGGAAGTGTGGATGAACAAATACAACAACATAGACTGAAGACTGCACCTTTAATTGACAGTACTCAAGACATCTTGCTGCCACCGCTCCACATAAAATTGGGAATTGTTAAAAAATTCATCGAAGTGGCCGTTGTAAATTGTCCAAACGCATTCGACTATTTGAAAAGCGTTTTCCCAAAGCGTAGCGATGACAAAATTAAAAAAGGTATTGTAGTAAATTTAAAACGAATTTTTGTTCACCTAATTGTACAATTTACACTATGTTAATGTTTTCTTTTCTGTCTTTATTTTTTGTTTTCATTTAACAGGCGTACTTAATGGCCCTGACATTAGAAAGCTATTCAAGAGCAACTTTGATTCATCGCTTGATGAAAATCATTCAATGGCATGGATTTACCTTCAGCGTGTATGCACCAGAGTCTTGGGAGGGGATCGAGACGCGGAACCGGAAGCAAGAGAATGGGTGAAACAAATGCTGCATTATTTTGAGATAATCGGCGCATCGATGACATTAAAGCTGCATTTTCTTCATTTTCATTTTGACGATTTTATCAAACAACTCCCTACCGAATCCGATGAGCAAGGAGAACCGTTTCACCAAACCACAATGCCCATGGACAAACGGTACAAAGGCAAAAACCTCGACGCATTGCTTGCAGAGGTATGTTGGTGGAGTCACAAGATCACCCTGTATGATGTTAATGAAGTATTTGAAGAAGAAAGAGCTGATGATGGAGGGCAGTCTGGAAGCAACGTGCCTGTGGACACCATAATTGCTGAATCAGAGTCAGATTCGGACGACCATTTGGATCCACAACTTAAGAGAGCGCGATTTGCAAGTCCAGGGCCATCAACATTATAGACATAATACGAATACTTTTTTTTAATATTTTTGTAATAGATAGCTCAATGTTGAAGTAAATAAAAAACAAATGAAATTAAAAAACGGTGTTAAGAATAATTCCCAGGAAGTTTATATGTTCTAGAAATTTGTTTATTGAGATCTTAGGTAAATTTTTGTAGTTGATTGTTTCCTTGAATTTTGAACGGTTTGCTACCTATGGACCTGAACACGGGAAAAAAAGGTTAAAAAAAATCGAATTTTTTTAAGTTTTTTGCGATTTTGATTTGAAGGTGAAGTTTTTTTGATTTTATATGTTCGCAATTTTTGTTCTTTATGGCAAGAGCTACAACTCAGAGAGTAAATCGAAATTCTGAACGGTTTGCAAGATATGAGCCTGAGAAAATGATCACATTTTTACGAAAATGATACCGAGGCCCCAAATCTTTGGCGGCCCATAAAAAAAAAAGTGCATGACTTTGGGAAAAATTGGGAAACACGGGTCTTTTTTTTAGTCTTTTATCACGTAGTGGTGTCAGTATATGGTTATTTTGCCATGACTTAAAAAATTACACACAGTGTAACCGACGCCAGGTCATTTAAAAACAAGTTAAAAAGAAGAGGCCCTAAGTGAATGCCCTGAGGAACACCAAAAGAAAAAAAATCTGTCGCGATAACACTGACTGAGTTCTGCCAATTAAATAAGAAGACAACCAACGCAAAAATTTTGATGAGAAACCCATCATATCAAGCTTCAAGAGAAGAATAATATGATTATCCTTATCAAAAGCTTTACTAAAATCTGTATACATCACATCCGTCTGAAGTTTCGAAGAAAATGCTGAAAAAACATGTGAAACAAATTCTAACAAATTAGTTACAGTGGATCTACCTTTTATAAACCCATGTTGTTGAGGGGAAATAATACTCTTTAGCAATTGCACAATTTTAGCCGCAACTAATTTTTCGAAAAGCTTAGGAATTGCACTCAACTTAGCAAGACCCATATAAATTGCGGCATTTGACCTAGAACCATTTTTATGTAACAGAGTAATGAAGCTTTCATTCCAAAGAGAAGGAAACACACCAGAGGAAAGTGAGCGATTAAACATTCTCGTCAAGGAAATATACAATGCCTCAGCACAAGGCTTAAGAACAGTAGACGGTACTCCATCAGGGCCAGGGAAATACTTGAACTTAAGGGATAGAAGTCCCACATACACTTCATTAAAAGAAAAATCACACAATAAATCAAAACGAGGAATATTTATTTAATCAGCCTTATTACGAGTGTCGTTGTCGTATTTCGACTACGTCAGTTTTGTAAAAGATTAAAGATAACACGTCAACTTTATCTTTAATATTTTACAAAACTGTCGTAGTCGAAATACGAGAACGACATTCGTAATAAGTCTGAATTCCAATGATACCAGGGCTGTCTGAATAGCTATTTCGGATCTTGCCAAGATCTGTTTAAACCCGATGGTTTTTCGACATGATAAAAAAGAGTTGTGCATGAAAGTGTTTCCAATGTTAGTGCTTGGTATTCTTCGAACGTATGTATAAAGGAATTCTCATTAAAATGAAGAGTGTTTCTATACATGTTTCGATGAATTCGCCGAAAAGCATACCAAAAACGTCTACTGATGAAGATCTTGGCAAGATCCGAAGTAGCTATACAGACAGCCCTGGTATCATTGGAACACTTTTTGTGCTCGACTTTTTTGAAAATAAGATTAAGCTAATATTAAAAAGGTCTTGAGCTTGAATGAATTTAAAAAATTGGTAAAGCCAATTGTTGAAAACCTGATTGGCCCTTATCAGTGTGGTTTTCGACGAGGTAAGTCCACAATCAGTGAGTATAAAACTAGAAAGCGCACAGCTCAGTGGTTGTGAGAAGCTCTCCCTGATTTCTTCATGGGATGTAATGGGAAACCTTTTTTTTTTAAGTCCACGACTAACCAAATATTCACGCTACGCCAAATCCTGGAAAAGACGCACAAAAAGCAAATCAATACATACCATATTTTTGTCGATTACAAAGCTGCTTTCGATAGCCCCATACGGGGAAAATTGTACGAAGCTATGTCTAAACTTGGGATTTCGGCAAAACTGATCCGCCTCTGTAGACTGACGCTGACAAACACCAAGTCACCAGTAAAGGTGGGAAAGACCAAACCATTCTGTACCAAGCGAGGGCTGAGACAAAGCGACTCACTTTCGTGCAATCTCTTCAACATATTAATGGAGATAATAATGAGAAAACTGCAGTAAATACGAACAATAGGTCTGTCTGCGTACTTTTCCAGTAGCAAATACTCAGTAACTTTTTTTGGGAGAGTAAGAACAATTTTACTCTCTCGGTTAAAAATATCTCAAAAAGTACGCAGACAGCATCCAGTGAAATCTTGCAAGAAAACAGCTGATCGGTGTGTAAACAATTGAAATAACAAAGCAAAAGAATTTTAGCATATGTGTCGCACGGTCGCACTGTATATTTGCACGTTTCTAGCATGTTCAAACTAGTTGCAAAATCTTGCAAGAAGAAATTTCTCCAGCAACATTTTGCAAGTTCTCTAACTTCCAACTGTCAAAAAATTCTCTTTTTCGCTCTCTCGCTGCAAGAGATTTGGAGTACGCAGACAACATTTTGCAAGATTTTGCACAAAATGATGCAAAATATGTGTACGCAGACAGACCTAATATCATTAATACTAAAAGCCATATGTTGCTGGCGTATGCTGACTACATAGACATCATTGGGCGAATTTTACGAGAGGTTAGTGGAGTATTTTCAAGAATCGAAAAGTATCAGCGAAGGTGGGTCTTACTGTTAATGATGGCAAGACAAAATTTATGGTGTCAACGACTAGAGTAACCTCACGACTTGGCACGCACTTGAACGTCGACAACCGATTTAATTTTAAGTGGTAGATGAATTTTTCTACCTTGGATAAATAGAAGAATTGTGCTTGCAAATAGATGTTATTTTGGGCTCAGCAAGCAGTTTAGGAACAAAGCCCTCTCTCGACACACAAAAGTCCAGCTATACTAGACTCTCATTTTACCTGTCCTGACATATGGTTCCGAAACTTGGGTCACATCGAAAGCGGATGAAAAAAGAAAGAAAAATTCTCCGTAAAATATATAGTCCTATTAAAGAAAACGACGAGTACCGACGTCGTTGGAACCAAGAGCTATATCACCTATATTCTGACGCGGACATAGCTTGCCGAATCAAATTAGGGCAATTGCGTTGGCTAGGCCATGTTATCAGAGTGGATGAAGATGAGCCAGCGCGAAAGGTTTTTGATAACTTACCGACGGAAGCAGGAAAAGAGGACGACCAAGACTCCGATGGAAAGACTAGGCAGAAGAATCCCTCCGTATTCTTGGTGTTACCAACTGGCTAGAAAAGGCGAAGGATAAAACAGTTGGAGGAATATGTTAAAATTTGTTTGTTTAATTAATATGTGTACGACATCTGACTTCATGAGTTTACAAAATAGTCAATAAAAGTAAAGTAGATCCATTTGCATTTTGATTAACGATATTGTCGAACAATAGCCAAATGAAAATCTTAAGCATCATTTCATACATAGAAACTATTTTAAAGCTGTTTATGTATTTGATATACAAATTTTATTGTCATTTTATATCAATCTTTTCCTTTTCAGACCTCTCGGGAGATAATCACTTTAGAAAATCCACGTTCTAGTCATTGTCCGGTGATACGGCCTGGACCCGCATTGGGTTGTAATTTTTGCTGGAATACGATCGATGGTCATGGAAGAATTTTGCGACGCAAAACCAAATACCACTGTCCTGAATGTCAAACGAATTTATGCATTGTGCCATGTTTCCAAGAATACCATGAACGTCTTAATAGCGAACTGGAGTCAGCATCTTCAACTATTAACTCTAGCACCAATTCGGCTAAAAATCCGGCAAATTCCACCTCATCAACTACAAATGCCAGCACTAATCAACTGGAAGCAGGTCCCAGAGGCAATACCCATAGTAATAGCGGCAGTAGTGGTGGCGCAAGTGGAAGCCGACATTATACCAAAACTGAAACGTTTTAGGAACTAAACATTACTAAACAATTTGTTTAGTGAAATATGAATCCTAAATTTGTAATTGTATATTGCCAATAAGAAAAGGCAAGAAATTTGTTGGTCATAGGGACATTCAAGATCCCTAAAAAAATTATTGTCAGGTCATATATATGTATATACATTTTGTAAATTGATTGTTAAACTGGACGTACTGCAGGCGTAAATCAAATTAAAACTAATTTGCTAGGCTAGACAGTTTAAGATAACTGATTGTAAGTATTTAGACAAAGTGTATACAATGACCAATTATTTGTTTTGTACCGACAGTCCTGTTCAATTTAATGGGAAACACTGTTGTTTTTGGAGCGGCTTTATGTTTTCGTAAAGAGACTGCATTTAATTAAAGTTTGGGGTTATTTTTAGGCAAGTCCTTGTAATGCAAAAAAAAAATGATTTCCTTTTTGGAAACCACTTTAATTAAAAAAGCCACTTATTGTTATAGTGCTTTCGTTCTCTTTTTTCCAGAGAGATCGAAGTGTCGAAAAAATATTGAATCACTAATATTATATATAATATGTATTTATATGTCCAAATGTATTTTTATGACGCATGTTTTAAACAAAAAATCTTAAATGATGCACACCCGTAAATATATTTTAAGTAAATGTTGTCATTTTAAGAATATATAATTGTCTTGTATGTACGATTGTAAATTTAGGTTCAAAAACAATGTACGTGTTATAAATTTTTAATTTTGTTAAATAGGTTTATTTATAACAGACCTTAAATACCCAATACAACATCCCCATTTCGTGCTAGATATATTTTTAGTTCTAAATTGCTGTTCTATACTAAATTTGAATGGTTATGACGTATTTTGAAAGCGGTTTTATATTCTACCATCTTTTTAGCACTATTTATAATACGCGCCACCATATGAAATGGTATATCGTTTATGATAGTCTCGAACACAAGAACTTAATATGAATTTCTTTGGCAGTAGTTCTCGTAACTCTGAACGCTCTTTTAGTAACTCCAAAATAGTCTGTTTGCATTGGCAATGTTGATTTAGTGGCAAGTTAATTGGCCTAAAATCTGGCTTAACTAATGTTCAAGTTGGAAAATGGTCCTTCTAGAAATCTCCTTCAAATAGACCGAATTCATGAGTAGAAAGGTCTGTGGCAAAATTTCTGATTAAATATTATAGTTTATCTTGAAATAAATATGGATGGTATTTGTAAATAAATAGTTTTTTTTCCGAATGTAAAGTCTCTATACATATGATTTTCAACATAAAAGTAGTAGTGATTTATGTTAAGATTTGTTTTTATACAGTAGTAGCAAAGACTATGTTCTAAACCAAATGTTTTAAGGAGAATTCGATGAACAACTCACAGAGCTTTATGAAAGCCTGATGACGGTATTATTTACATATATGTTTGTCGATCACCCTAATTTTCAGACCAGTTGTATATGGTTCGCTTTTACAACAACCGTCCGTACATTCTAACCATTTCACTAGTGACAGTCATACGCAATGTTATCATGTACATAATTTTTTAAAAATTTAAAAGTTTTTGATCATAAAACAGTGTCTATACTTTCTGTCCCAAAAAAGGACGACGATATGTGCGTTTTAAACTGAAATTCGTTTGTTTTCAAATTTGAGATGCCCTTTTGGTTCACAATTGCTAACTTGAAACACATTTTTATGAAACCGGACTTCAATTAAACTTGTTTTTCCTACAATTTACAGTAATTTCTGAGTTTAATATTTACACAAGTTTAGAAGTAAAAGTGGCTACACAGTTGCTGTTCAATATTTATCCAATTTTTGTGTAGGATTAAAGAAATCCCAAACAAACGCATGAACGAATTGCTTAAAATGAATTGAAAAATCTACCACTTTACTACATTAATAAGGGACGAGAACTGTAAATAATATATGACATATTTTTTTGTTCTGCTGAGGTAATGTTAGCTGATTTTGTATTTAAACCCAGTTAAAATTACTTTGATTTCCAATCAAATAAGCGACAATTTAATTTTTGTTGGAAAATATAACATTAGGTTTTATAAAGCTTCAGGAAGAACATAGACGTTATGGAAGCTGGCCACTAATTTTTAAACGAAATCAAATTTTGTAATTGCTTTTAAGCTACCAGATCAGTTCAGATATTAAAAAAAAAATTATACCATTCACGGATAGGATTCGAACTCACATTCACTGGACGATCATTGCAATGTTTGTGGAGCATCACCTTCAGCAGCGTCTAGTCAGTTAAGCCAGCGGACTCCATGTTTTTGATAAATAATTTCGTTACATTCAACTAACACACTCTTTTTGTTTCAAAACTTTAAAAATTCTAAAAAAAAACTGTTTTTGTGGAAGAAGTCTGAAAACTTGTTTAGAACGTTAAGAATCTGTGAATACAGATAAATCTGTTCATATAGTACCACTGGTTACACAGCTCAGTAAAGATGTATTCTTTTCATCGAAGGTGAAAAGGAAAGATTCTGTTTTGTAACTTATCTCATTTGTTATTTTAGGCTTTTTTGGTATATTATATTAAAAAATGCAAGTAAAAAATTACTTCATTATTTTCCTCCGACGTTTCTTATTTTTTTCAAAATGTTGGGATAAATCTCTAACTCGTCTATAATGCGTCGTTTGTGTTTAGTCTTCAATTCAGTATCTTATTATCTTTGAATTCAAAAGAATTTTTATATAACTTGGGTTCCAAAAAAAATTTAATAATTATTATAATTGTAATATGTAATAAATATACTGTTTTCGAGAGTTAATAACTTTGCCTTCAAAGTGAGGTGTAGAACAACCATAGGCATTCGAAGCACTTCGTATTTGAACAAAAACTCCTACTATTTATCTAAACTTGGCGGCAAATATGAATTGTTTTGTTGTTGTTATAACAACTATCTTTATTGGCACAGAAACCTTTGAAAAGTCAACAACGAGAACTTGAGTAAATTACACTTTGCTACAAAGGTAAAAGAAAAAAATATGCGGGGTTCTGTTACAGCAATTCTATTTTGTTGGAGTCCATGGAGTACGGAAATACTTATACTAATTGTTCTCGATCACTTGGTTTAGTATATTTTAATTAGCAAATGCAGTGAAACAACGATTACAACTTCAAGTAATCAGTTTGAAGTTTCGATTACTGGTGTAGTTGGTAAACATGTTTTTATTTTGTCAACATGTGGCTCGAATTTGAAATCAAATATTTTCAAAATTTTGATCAAGTACTTTTTTCACGGCAGCATTTTGAAATCTTAACCAACCATATTACGTGAAAATTTTAAAAAAAACACAAAAACACAAACAAATGATTGGCAACAACTTTTAAAATATATATGTATGTATATTCTTTTTAAAAATAGAAAGGGTTATCCATTTTGCAGTTTCAAAAGTAAACGTAAATAAAAGACAAAATATTTTTTTTCATGATATTTCTTTTTTATTATAAAGTTTGAACGTTGACTTAATGTGTGAAACACTACATCATTTAAATGACCACCACGCGAAGTGTTGCAAGCATTGATTCTTTTGAGGTAATTTTCGACCACTTTTTGACACATATTGGGCTGTATCTCAGCCATAACTTGACGAATGTTGGTTCTTAAGTGCTCAAGATTTAAAGGTTTATCTGCGTAAACACGGTCTTTTGCGTAGCCCCACAAAAAATGTCTAATGGTGTCAAATCGCATGATCTTGGTGGCCAGTTGATATCGCCACGTCTAGAAATTACGCGGCCAGGAAATGTATCTTGCAATAAAGCCATATTCGCTCGAGTTGTGTGGCATGTGGCACCGTCTTGTTGAAACCACATATTCTCCAAGTCGTATTCTTCAACAGCAGGCAAAAAAAGTCGGTTATCATATGACCATAACGCTCCGAATTGACGGTGACAGTCGTTCCATCGTCGTTTTCGAAGAATTAAGGTCCAATCACACCTTCGGACCAAAGAGCTCACCAAACAGTGACTTTTCCTTGATGTAGTACCTCTCTTCAATTACTTGAGGATTCTCAAAACCCCAAATACGACAATTTTGTTTATTAACATACCCACCGAGTGAGAAATTTGCTTCATCGCTGAAGAAAATTTTGTTCGAAAAATCGCCGTCCACCGCCTGCTGTTCAAGCACCCATTCCACGTATCTACGACGTTGTGAATAGTCAGCTGGATTCAGTTGTTGTGTGAGCTGGACTTTATATGGATGTAGGTGTAGATCCAAATGCAAAATACGCCATAATGTGCCGTAAGACAGTCCTAATTCCTGAGAACAACGAGGAATCGACACATTCGGGTCTTCGGCAACACTTTCACTTACAGCAGCGATATTTTCAGCGGAACGAGCGAAACGATGATGCACAGGCCTTACAATATCTGTAACCGCTCCAGTCTCTTTTTATGTAATCCATAATATGTGGCTGTGCCAGAATCACCATTTTTGTAGAAGGTTTTAATAATTTTTATGCGTTGTGTGATAGTTAAGCGATCCATTTTCGTCAATGTCAGACTTTCAACTGAAAAGAAAAAAAATTGGTTTAATGTCAGACTTTCAACTGAAAAGAAAAAAATTGGTTTAACAACTTAATTTGACATATGTCGAATTCCAACCCTATACTTTTGAAACCACGAAATGGATAACCCTTTATGTATAATTTTTTTAACCAAATACACTAGAAATCGAAACTGCAATGGGCGGTAGGAGAATATAACGTCACCTAAAATGCGAAAGGCCGTAACTACACTTTTTAGCTTTTCAGAGAGAAGAATCAAAATACTTTATAAATTAAAATCTTCTTAAAACTTAATACCCAAATTTTAAAATCAAGCTTAGACGGATTTGTTTTTGAGAAAAAAAAGTTAATGGATAAACAGTAGTTTATTAGTGTTAGTTACGGCCTTTTGCACTAGATTTGTCTGAAACCAAAAAGTCGTAACTACAAGGTGGCGCAAAAGTAATCCTCCTATCAGAAAATGCTATAAATTTTGCGATTGGCCCCTAATGTCAGTTCTGTTTTGACATTGGTGTAGTAAACACATGCGAAATACACGTTAATAAACAATGTTACGCTACACTGCTCCAGAACGCGGAATATTGCTGACTATTTATTTGACCAATAATCGGTCGGTGACTTTGGCACAACGTGAATTGTAGCCGAGGATGTCATGGAAGCGCCGTCGATGTCATGGAAACGCCGTAAGCGCTACAGAGCAATGATCAATGAGTTCTTTTTGCCGCAACTTGATGAATTGGGATTGGAAAACATGTGGTTCCAACAGGACGGTGCAACGGCACACACTGCACGTGCCACAACCGATATGCTGAAGGATGCATTTCCCGGGCGCCTAATCTCCCGTTTTGGCGATTTGCACTGGCCAGCAAGATCGCCTGATTTGACCGCTCCAGACTTCTTTTTGTGGGGCTTTTTGAAGTCGCGGGTTTATGTCAACAAGCCTCAGACTCTTGCAGCTCTTAAAGACAATATCCGTCAAGAATGTGAGGACGTATCGCCGGAAGTTTTGGCCAAAGTGATGGAAAATGCCATAAAAAGGGCTCAAATGACAATCAACTGTGGCGGCGGCCATTTACATGACATCATATTCTCGACTTGATGTAAAAAAAATTAAAAGACCAAATAAAAATAATCCACAAGAAGAATCAAAGTTTTTCATTTTTTTTTAAATTACAGCCAAAAAACATCGGAAGTTTACTTTTGCGCCACCTTATGCAAGAATAAATTTATGCATAAAATATAGCAAATGGTTATGATAAAAAAAATACTGTATTTTCGGTATAATTAACAAAGTTTTTGGTCAACTTATGTATTTTGTATCTATTTATTGTAATTCTGTATTTTAATAAAAATCAAAACTGATTATAACTATTTGAGAAGATATGAGGAAAATTCATTTAATTAGTTTTACAAAAAATGTAAACTACAAAACCAATAAGACACATTAGAAGAGAAATCAAATGCAACTTTGTTTTGTTTTATTTTGTCGGAATAAAGTCTTTTTGGTTTGTGAAATTATTGAGTTGCACTAACTGCCTTTGGTTTTCGTCAATTAAATCGTTATTTTTGGGCATTTACATGTAAAATGTTCAATCAAAAATGCTATTTTGAAGTTACTATATAATATATATACAGAAGTACTACTAAGATGTTAAAAAAAACAAACACGCAAGCATTTCTAAGAGTCATAAAAGGTTCTAAAACATGTTGTGACAAGAGCGAGCTAATTGAGCATATCTTTTCGTAAAAATAAAACCTTTTTTTACTGGCTCACGAACAAACTCACCTTTTTCAACATATTCAATTTCAAAGAAAAAAACGCAATTTTTGACGAAATGGACCCCAGCATATGTTTTGTGTAGCACAGTGTTATTGGAGTAGCAAAATATATAATTTTTTATAACCAAAAAATTGTTATCGCTCTTTACAACTTAACTTGTAATCAATAAGTTTAATTTTAATTTATATAACAAATGTATATGTATGTGTACCTTTAAAATAAAACGTAGGTTTGATTAAGAAAATGAAGCGAAGGTGTTTGCAATTCTAAAATGTTGTCTTTTTTATTAATTTCAAAACTCAAAAATAATGGTGGCGAATAGCACAAACATTTTGAAAACTATGAAAGTTCAAAACAAAGCAAAAAACAGATTGATGAAAACTAAATTTTTTGATAGTAAGTGTTACTAAGAGTTTCAAAAATCATGTACACAAATAAATATATTAGTTGTACACTACCGCAAACTAATCAAAATCCAAAAACATCGTAAATCCTAACAAATATTCATAAATATATGTAGCTAAGTACACGAGTATACTAAATATCTATATTTTTGTATTTGTGTTAGTTGAAAGAAAATGTACAAAGAAATTGGAAAATGGAAGAGCACTTACCACTCATCGTTAAAAATATATATATTTGTATTTCTGATGCATAATACATAAATTTAATTTATAATACTTATAATATAAAATAATGTGTTAAACTAAAATAATAATAAAAAAGTGGTAACAAGCAAACACGGTGGCTACCAGCAGTATATTCCTTTCCTGGGAGAAACTTAGCAACTCTGAGGCCTCACGTAACATAAAGCAAATTATTGAAATATTTCTTACTTACCTATCCGGTGTCGAACAACCCCATGGGGGTCAGAATTCTTACAAACGAGGATAACATATTTCGCCAACCAGTTCGATCTTTTGCTTTATCTCTCCAGTTGGTAATACCAAGTGCACGAAGGTATTCGTAAACCTGATTCCTCCAGCTTAGTCTTGGTCTTCCTATTTTTCGTCTTCCTTCGAGTTTAGTTTCGAAAACCCTTCGGCAGGTTCGTCTTCATCCATTATACTGACATGGCGCAGCCGGCACAATCACGTTATTTTGATCCGATTAACAATGTCTATGTCGGGATTTATGTAGCTCATGGTTCATGCATCACCGGTACATGCCGTTGTGCGTGTCACTACCTCGAAGTTATAACTGTTATCAACGTTCACGCTTTGGTATAATCGCGTGGAGGACATACTCGTTGAAACTTTTCCCATTGTTCGACCAATGATATCTAAATCATCAACATACGCGAACAGCATGTGACTTTTGCTGCTGATGGTTTTATTCATGTTGACTGCAGCTTTTCTCATAATGATCTCCATTAAGATATTAAAGATATCGCACGATAGGTTGTCGCCTTGTCTGAGGCCTCGCTTAATTTCAAAAGGTTCGGTAAGATCCTTACCAAACTTTCACTGCAGATTTAGTATTCACCAAGGTTATCCTGCAAAGGTGTTTGAGTTCACCGCAGCCAGCCTTAAACAGCTCCGCCAGTAATCCATCGGCTCTTGCGGCTTTGTTGTTCTCAAACAATAGTCTTGGTTAGGAAGGGGGCAATCGACGTCGTCGTCCAGATTGTGATTGATTGTCTCGTCGTCATTGGATATCTCAGGTACCAGTAGCACGGAGATATGATCTCTCCATATTCCAAATATGCTCTGCACATCTGCGATGACATTTCCGTCCTTGTCTTTAAAAAGGGGACCCTGAACCTGTTCATGACTTTTTGGTAGAATTTTCGGTCTTCGTTCTTCCTTCTGCATGTCTCAATTTTCTAGCTCTCGCTCTTTCTCCACTGCCGTTTCTTACGCCTAAAGACACGGTTTATTTTCTCCCTATACCGCTTCATCGTACCATGGTTTATTGCGAATCGGTTTTTCAAACCAAGTACGGTTGTTGCGGCAGTTTCTTTAGAGGCGGAAATGGAATTCCACTACGCTTCAGGATCGCCGTCGGTACAGGAAGGGTTCTTTGCCAAAACTTGCGAGAGCTTCCTTGAGTACTCTTTGGCTATGTCTGTTAATTGCAGCTTTCCGATGTCCAGCTTTCTCTGCGTCTGGTTTCGTACGCTCGACTTAATCTTCAGAATCGATGTTAGCTTCTCTGATCACTCGTACGTCCATTACACTGGATGAGCGCCTTCCATCAATTATCATGTGATCAATTTGGTTCTTCGTTCTTTGATAAGGGGATATACAAGTAGCATTGTGTACGTCTTTATGCTGGAGTGTCAATCAGTCTCATACCGTTGTCGGAAGTGTGAGCATGTAGACTGAAATTGCCAATAGTTGAATGAATCACATTTTCCCTGTCTACTTTAGCATTAAAATCTCCTAGTACGATCTTAATGTCATGGTCAGGACATACCTTTCTTTGGCATCATCATTTTTCTCTTCTGTCGGGGCATGAACACAAATTAGGGAACTATAAAATATTTCCCTTTTATGCGGATTGTGGCTATACGTTCACTCACAGGATTGAACCTAGATAAATGGAAACTAGTATATGAGGCAGCTTTTTTCCTTGTGCAGCTATGTCCTGTCCATCGCATTTCTGAAGAGCGGTTATATCAGCTTTATAACTTTCGAGGGTATCTGCCAATTGTATACTTGCACCGGATCTATATAGAGTTCTTACATTCCAAGTGCATATCCGTAAATCGAGGTCCTTATAACGTTTGTGGGGATCGTCAACAAATAGGGGTTTTTATGTTATCTTTTTCGTTGTTGTATATTCACTGCCATTATGAAAGTTGGCGGGAGGTAAACCCTGTCCACCGGGTTTTTACATTTTACCTACTGCCAGGAATATTTGATTGCAGCCGCCCATTATGGATCAGACGCTGACCCGGATGCAATATGTGGAACCTAGATTTTCTTTTGGTTTCTATCCGCAGTTGGCCCATATGTTAGCTCATCCGCCTTCTAAGAACAAAAGAATGTGCCCAGTATCTTGATGAGCTTCAGTGACATCCGTCACATACTAAACCTGAGACGCATCAGTGGTCGCAGCCAATTAAGCTGCCTTGAATTCAGCCGCTAGGAAAAAATAATTAATTACCACGTGGAGCAAAAAGTCATAGGCACATGCATAGAGCATAGAAGTCTGGCAATCTTTGGCTCCCGTTAAAGAGTAAAAAGCAGTCTTAAGTACTTGTCACGGAGTTCGAAACTCGTCAAGTGAGTTGACTTTCCTGAATTGTATTTTATTCCAACATAACCAACCATTTGTCACTTAGATCTTGTAAACTGGTTTAAGAATGAACTTCTTATACATTAATAACAAAGATTAAGTTTAAGGTTATGGAAATAAAGTGTAAATAAAAAAAACAAAAAAACTGCTGTAAGAACTGGTGCTACATAACGCTATGCGCTAATCTACGCTCGCACAGAATTTGGAATTGGAACCTCTTATCTTATCACCACTGTAACCGTCTCAGCCGTTACTATGTCTGTACAATTACTTACTTAAGTGGCAGTAAACAACCCACAGTTGGCCCCTCTTGCCTTACAAAATGGGATGTTTCTCTAACCGGCTCGATCTTCAGCTTTCCTCCTCCAGCTGGTAGCACCAAGATCTTGCAAGCAATATTACACCTGTCCTTCCGGCGAAGTCTTTGTCCTCCTATTTTTCGATGTCCTTCGAGTACGTCTTCGAATACTTTTCGCAGTGGTTCATTCTGATCCATTCTACTGACATGGCCTAGGCAGCATAAACGCGCTATTTTGATACGCTTAACTACAACGATGTCAGTATACAGATTATATAGCTAATGGTTCATCCGTCGTCGATACTCGCCGTTTTCTATATAGGACCATATATTTTTCGGAACATTTTTCTCTCGAAGACTCCCAGTGATGTATTCAAAAACCCAAAACCGGTCCACCGGTTTTTTGGACCCCCACCGACCGCCGCACAGTGTTGCTAATTTTGAAATAGCGGCCAAAAGTCTTTTTTGTCGCCAATTTTGAATTTTAAATACTCATATTAAACTAAACAAATGAGAACCTCAGAAGCCAAAAATTTAAATCTCTACGTAACACTTTCCCTGTAAACAGGGTGATTCAATATGCACCTTTTTATTATCTGACTGAAAAGTATGATTTTGTAATAAATTTTGGCGTTTTTCAAAATGGATTTCCATGAAATAAACCGTTTTGGTTAAAATGGTTTCTTAGCTTTAATGTCAATGGAGTTATATGTTTCCGCTACTTTTGTAATCGTTTTATATTGTTTTTAAAAATGGGTTAAATTTAAAGATTGATTGAAAAGAACCTTAGGAAATTTCTAATATTTCGTAAAATAAGTAGTACCATTTTAAAGTGCGTACTCTTTCCTTTACTTACATGCCCATTTCGTTATGCTCTTTTTTGCTCATTAGGAGCTTGATAAATTTTTCTGACGCAAGTCTGATCTTTATACTCTATACCACCATAAATGTACGAGTAGTATAGTATAAATGTATTCTTTTAAACAAAGTACAGGTCGCAATTTTGAACGGAATTCTATGAAATTTTGCATACTGTAATTTTGTTTTAACAAAAACGAACCTTGTTGACTTGGACGTAAATCGGTACTCTTTTTCGGGCACCTCCCATAAAAACCTTCCGGAAACCAATTAAACGCTAATAAATGTCCAGCAAAAACAAATATAACGATCAAATTAAGCCAGAAAAACTCTTGTATGAACATCAAATATTACACTAAATTTTATTACAATCGATCCCCTCCCCTCATATAACTCCCACTCCCGAAATACCCTTTAATGCCATACAGATTACACACGGGCACAGTTACATCTAAACACCAGTTTCGGTGTGACATCATCAGTGGGTACATACAAATAAGTGTTTTAGGGGTTCTGTTATAAGGAAGTTACAATGAGATTACAGCCAAGGTGGAAGTGGGTGGGGCCACGCCCCCTTTTCAAAACTCACTCTGACGGCTTTTCTAATATACCGATTGTTATGAGAATTTCACAATGCGGTACCTATAACCTGCTCTATTGGTGGACGTGCAATAAAAAAATTAATCCCAACAAATTTGGTATTTCTGCCAATGCAACAGCAACATTTTATAACGAAAAATATGGATGGAGGGAAACACATGCCTTCAACAGTTCATAAGTTCTTATATTATGATGAGAAAATCATTGAACACAATATGCTACAATTTGGAGATTTGTCATAGGAAACTCAAGAGAAACGAAACAAGGACTACAGATACTTCCGCGAGCACAACACAAAAAAAAATGTCCAGGTGCATTACCAATGAAGATCTTTCTAATATTTTGCTTTGTACTTCAGATCCACATATATCCAGCATTCGTCGTAAGTGGAAATCAACCCAAATCGTACTAGAACAGGAAGCCATGTAACTTCTTGAAGATGAAAATCAAGCATATTTAGACGATATTTTCACTTTGAATAGAAATAATAATTAATGTGTTGTAATTATTACGATTTTTATTTATTACTATTATTATTATTATTTTGATTACAGTAGAGGCTCGAAAAAGTTAAGTAGTTTGTTTGTTTTGGGGGTGCTTAACATTTTCGAATTCTTAACTTTTCCGTGATATGAAAAATGCATGTGTATTTACAGATTGTATATTTATTTTTTAATGTATACGTATTAGTATATGTATTTTTTGTGTGTATTTTTATGTATTATACCCCAATATGCATTGAAAAATTATTTCTCCAATGTTGGAGAAAAGCTTAGTTCTCAAGTCGATTTCCAATGTAATTCTCAACTTGACGTGAAACATTTTTGTCCTTATTTGCTGTCAAGTTGATATCAAGTTGAGAATTAAAACTTTTCCAATCTTTGAGAAATATTTTAATTCTCAGTTGGATATCCAACACTTTTCTCCACTTGAGACCAAACATTTTTTCAACTTGAATTCGATTTGAGTTAAGGTCCGGAATTTTTACGTTGTACGTTTTGGTTTTTATGTTGTTGTTTTTGTTTTTGTTGTTTTTTCAACCACTCGATTCTACGCAGTGATACTTAGAAAAATGACGACAATGAAGTTAAACGAAAGAAAAAAGAACAAGTTGAAATTGCAAAAAAGAAGCACCTAATCAACAAAGGCGGGACAAAAGGCTTACGATGTAAACATAACAAATATTAACAGCAAATTACACATTAGTTGAAATTTATTAACTTTTCATTAAAATATTTATTAGAAAACCCCCCGAAGTTTTCCTTCATCTAAACGTTGATGATCGTAATGCACCTTCTAGTTCGTCTGATCACAATCCACGAGTTGTAGAAGTCACAGAAGTTCAGACGAAGACTGTCCTTGAAAGACAGCGCAATCTAGAAATCCTATGCATTATTCATGAAATTTTAAAAAATTATTCACCTTACTGAAAAAAAATTTTTTTTTATAAAAAAATATGTTCTACATCAGAAAACATTTATTTATGAAGTAAGAAGATTAGAAAACATCATGGCACAGTTTTGCTATCAATTTGAAATTTCATTTTCCAATTAGCTCAAGTTAAAGGTTCTGGAGAATCGCACATACATACATATAATAAACAACACTTTAAAATAAAAAATTCAAAAAAAAAAGTAGTATGTACATTGTTTTTATTTCTTAAATATATATAAATAAATTTTTTTTAATATGGCAATTCCGTATCTTCCATTTGATACCGATTGGAGAAATTACTTTGATATCAAGTTGAGAATCACAAATTTCTCAATTTGATAACTAAGAAAATCACCATATAAAAAATGTGCCTTTTAAGTTGAGAATACTATAATCGGACTGTTGAGGTGCATTTGAGAATTAACGTTGGAGATTTGAGAAAGGTATTTGATCTCAAATGTACCTCAAGTTGATATCCAACAAAAATGTTTATTGGGACATATGTAATATGTATTAATTTTTCTTTAATGGCTGAACATTTTATATATATATGTATATATATGTGTGTTATCAAGTAACTTTTATTAAATATGTACTATGTAGCAAAAAAAAAATAGAACATATACATTTATACCGTGTCTGTTACGATAAAGTAATCAGTAACTTAATTCTGGTGGTGCTTTCTATCCCAATGTGATTTTACGATGTCCGATCGTAGATCGAGAAGCTGTGAAATATGTTTGTTGGAGAACTTCGTATTGTACTCATTCCATTTGATTAGCGTCTTCACCGCGCATATTGCATCATTATGAGGTACAAACTCTGGAGCTTTTGTCTTCATCATGACCCGTGTCTGTGTCCGTTTCATTCTCATCAAGCGAATCGGCATTCCATGCAGTAATCTCTTCAGCTGAGATACATAGTACAATCAGGCGCAAGTCTAGTCAACAACTGTTGTGTCTCTTCGAAAATACGATTATAAAACGGATCCGATTGAAACAGCACCGATAAAGGGATATCGTCTTCGTCATCATACTGATGATTATCCGAATTCAGCAATTTATGCCAAGCTTTCTTTAAAACGCTTTGAGTGCACTCATCCCATGCTATTTTTAATAGCAAAATGGCATGACGAAGGTTGTGCTTTTGCAATAATTCGTGAATCGACAGGCCCTCTTGAGCCACAATAGACGCCAATAACTGATTTCGATAAGAAAGTTTTGTCACTTTTGTCATATTGGCCAAGTTGCTATATTCAAAAATGTTGAAACACGAGTTAGTAAGCTGATCGAGCGGGATGCTCGGTATGCCATGCGTATGCTGGGCTTGAAGCTCGCCGGACGGGGGGGATCTTTCCACTGACCATGCTTGACAACAACTTGCCTTTGATCATTGTGTTACATACCGAGGCTGAATTTCTCATTGGAAGAATTGAGACATAAAAAAAGAATAAAAGAAGCCCAAACAGTAGATACGGATAGATGGAAAACGAACAAACAAAAGGAACACCCGATTATTCCTGATACCGAGAAGTCTTTTTCGAAACAAGAGAGAAGATGTTTTTGTTACAAGGAGATTCCAACACACCGATGGTAACTGACAGATGATATTGCCAGTCTGGCCCTCCCTCATGAGGCCCCTGCTGCCTCACCATGACTCTGCTTAACTTTCAGAGTCCCAAATTAGCGAAGTTGCTTAACCGACTTACCTCACACTATTTCCCTTACCATATTGGCGGACTAGCCAGCCATATTCAAAAACATAATTTTCGAAAAACGTTATAATTGTTGGTTTTATTTAACCCTTTCATAGGGCAGAATTCATAATAAAGCCTCTATCGGCTAATAATTTTTAAAATTTAACAATTTAATAAATTAAATGCTTCAAAAGGAAACAATTTATAATGCCACAAGGGCGAAGTGCGCTCACTTAATAACTATGGCACCGTCTAGGTGCTACACCAGATACTGGTGAATTAATTTTGGCCTTAATTGCAAATTTTAACATTAAAGTTATTATTTCCATTAATAAATTTCTAAACTAAGAGTATTTCATACTCAGAATTTGACTTAATTACAATTAATCTAAACTCAGCACCATGAGTTAACTTATCCTACTGGGGTGGATAGGGAACTCCTCCCAGGAAATGCGGTTTGACAACTATGCCAATATAATCTTGGTAAATTCGACGAGTTTATTTCGCGTAAAAAAAAAACCGAATCTCATGTTCAACACGACTTGACTGAGAATACAACTCGTTAGGCCCCGAATGCCTTAGGCCCCGATTGCCCTAGAATCTCGCGGCGAAGTATTTTCACGGATTAGTAACTCTCAGAGGCAGTTCGCATGAGATCAAAACTACTAATTAGTATGTAATATCATAATATAAAAGGTTAACAGTCCAGGTCGTCTTAGAAGAATTGAATATTAATTTTCGCCCCTCACGGCGGTTAATTACGCATTCCGTATTGGGTTTCCTATCCTACCTCTTACTTAGTCTAATCTCTCTTTAACTCTCACGAGAACTTCTTAACAAATGCCAAAATACTTCAGTGGGCTTTTGTTAAAAGGTTCTTGTTCTAGGTTTTATTATCGTGTTCACGTTATCACGTTTATGCTTCCACTTATGAAGACTTCTTAATCTTAATACATGATCGTGCTCGTACCACTGTTCGTGTGAAAACTTTTGCTTGTGACTGTTCGGTCTATTTAAAATTTTCACTATACATCTAGATGAACTCTAGGAATATCTAAGGCCTCATATAACAATAAACTTTCCTTGGCCGTGACTAATTATCGCGTGGCATAAAGTCTTCACAAGAACATTGATACACTAATCACAAATTTCTCCTTGGGAGCACTCACGATCAATTAATTTTCACAACTAGATCTAGCTTAAACAATTAATCTTCTTTACAATTCAAGCACTATTTTCATTATTCTCTTTTCACTTATAAATATAGGTAAATTCAGTAGGCTTGGCCTTATGGCGTTAACACGACATGGTATGGTGATTTTTCTCGTTATTTACTTTTCAAATTTAGCACCACCATACATGTCCTTTAAACACTTCTTTTCTTTTTCTCTTTCTTGTTTTTGCTTAGAATTTATTTACTTTCTTATTTTCTGGCTTATGTTAGGATTATCTACGGTTTATTCCATTATAGGCTTTTCTTTTTCAGCTGGTGTTATTCCTTGTAGCTTTTACTTAACTCAGCCCCATGAATTGGGCCTTAAACTTTCTGTCTGTCCACGGTTTGATAAGTCAGATAAAAAAAATGGACGGAACTTACCGAAAACCTCCCGCTTGTGGGGGTCTAAGGGTTGTTTTTGGTGGCTTACTGCTGATTATAGAAGCTGGTGATGGTGAAACGGCTGGGTGGTATAATTGGTTACCGGAACTGGAGATGTTTATAGTTGCAGAGGACTGCCGTTGATGGTGGTTAAAGCTGGTGGTGTTGGTAGCTATTGGTATAGATGGCCAATGATGTTGGTGGATATGGACGACTGTAACTAATGATGATTACGGCTGGTGATGATAGAATTGTCCAGCAACGTAATTGAATTTCAAGCCCGTCGATAGGCGCTGGCACAAGTCAACGCTGCCGCGTCTTCCCGGGACTCAAAAGGCTCACGGGTCGACAGCAGGTGGTCTAGACCACCCCTCGGCTTTGCGCACTTTCCCTTTACCTGCCGGCCGACGATTAAGCCACCGGTTTAGGAGGGGAAAGCGAGTGCGCGAACCACAAGGATGGCGGTGGACTCCTTCCTGTCGAACCGAGTATCTTTTGAAATCCCGTACTTGTTGCTGCCTTCGGGCGGCTTGGCACTGCACTGCTGGTGCTTTACACAATAACAATATCTCTGGCTGGGGGTAAAAAGGAAAATTTTTAGCACCTCTCCGGCCAGAAGTGAGGTTATACTTACCACCAAAAATTTCTGCTTTGGCTCTGATTTCGCCAAAAACTGTAAAACATCCGCTGAGCCGTCTAGCGGTGACCGTTGGTGATCCCGTTTTTTTCGCTGCTGCTGATACTGGAAGTGAAAAAAGACCGTTCAGGAATCCTCCGGCCAAAAGTGAGGTTAGACTCACCAAAATGACTTCCGTTTTATTTCTCCTTTCTAAGATTTGATCGCTAGTGGTACGTTTACCCACGCTTAACTGCCTTGCTGGCTTCAAAATAATGGAATAATTTCACCTATTTTCTTGTATATCACAACGTTGAAAACTTTCGACACGATTAAGGCGTATGTTCGCGGCTGCCGTTGGTACTCGTTTTCCTCGATGCCGGTTGTTTCGCTAATGACCGAATAATGGCGGTTCTAAAATTGCGCAGCCAAAATTCACGTCATGCACACTCACACAAAGATTTGTTTTACCACAAATCTCGAAATTTCCTTGTCGCTTGGAAATTCGCTGTTAGATGTACAATAAATTAGGGTTTGTTTACCACTCAACAAACAACCCTGTGTTGACGTTTGTGATGGTGCATTACAGCAGATGGTGCATATGGGTTGTTGTTGTGTTCAACATATGAGGTGGTACCATATGTGCTAATTCCATTGCCGGCGTTACGGCGCCGCCACAAACCCCACCATCCCGATGACTACCACGACGAGGGATGGGAGGGAAACTAAAACTCGGAGGTGTATAGGCCATTGGGCACAGTTGATGTTGGGTCCTACCTTCTGACAATCAGTTGTCACCCCGAAGGATGATTCTGACCCATCAGAAGTCTGGGAATTACTGCCTGGTGTTTCTCCTCTGGCTTTAGTTCCTTTTTGCTTCCTGTCTTCTTTGGTCGCCGTTAGATGTTGTAGCTATTCTGCAGATTTTCGTGTCTTTTGTTTATAGAGAGCTCGCCTCGCCTTACTGCTCTTGGCGATCCGCACTCGCTCCTGAAGTCTGCGGGAGCGCGTCTAGGATCTCCTGCAACTGCTCTTCGTCCTCTATTTCCCGAGGTTGTGCTTCACCGGCCAGGTGAACGATTATCTGGTCCTGGAACAGGCGTAGCGTCTTCACACCCTTCTTCCTGAAGAGCTGGCTTCCGACTTTCTTGTAGAGCCTGTTGACTCGGATGCAGTCTTTAACCTGCAGCTTGCGGATAGTCGCTCTGCCGCTGTCTTGCAACCTGCCAAACCGTGTCAGGACCTCAAATTTTAAACCAGGTGTCGCGAACTCAACCAGCACCTGCCACTGATCCGCGTGGACTAGCATCCGGGTGCACTCCACCACTGTCACCTCTTCAGGAGAGTGTGTCATAGCTAGCCTCTCCAAAAGCTTCATCACTTCCGCTTTTGGATCTGCCACCACCGATTCACCGAAATGCCGGATGACCAGACGACGGTCAACGGTACTCGGTCCCTTCCTCTGGGCTGCGTCCTCCTCGAAGCGGGTCTTGTATGCTTCCTGTTCTCTGGTCAGGTTTAAATTCGACCTCTGCATATCATACAGCTGGAACTCCAGCTCCTGATTGCGCTCCGTCAGGCTGCGGTTTTCTGCCTTCATGGTGGTAATTTCGGCGCGAAGTTTATCTATATTTCGCCGGGACTTCACCTCGTGTGTGACCAATCGCTCCTCGAGCGCCTCGCTCTGGGCCTTCATCAGGTTGAACTCTGTCGGGGGTCCTTGTCGCAGGCGTTGGTTCTCCTGGCGCAACCGCGTGACTTCTTCCCGGACAGCCAACTCTTCGGATCTCAGCGTCATCACGTGGAATTGATACTGCGTCTGCAGCTGGTCATGCTGTTCCTTCACACGTGCCACTTCTGCTTGAGCCGCCGTGAGCTGCTCCCGACAGGTCACCAACTCGGCATTCACCGCATCGAGCTCTCCTTGGCCAACCAAGGGCTCGTCTTCCCCATAACTCGGGAAGAGCGGAAACGCCATATATCCATCTCTCCTGCAGAATGGACAATCGTCTCTCCCTTGCTCTCTCCAGGTCTCCACACAGCTCCCGTGAAATATGTGACCGCAGTCAGATGCGCAGATACGGGTATTAGCTCCCGTTATGCTCATTAAGCATGCACCACATTCCACCTGCCCTGCCATACTGTCAGATGTCGTTTATCTGTCTCAACCGGTCTTGTGCGTACGTTGGGGACTTGCTAGCTGTCAATGATCTTGCTTAATACTAGCTGAAATGATAACAAAAGAAAAACTACTTAGTACTACAGGCGGTTGGGTCAACAGGACAATTTAGATATATAGGTCAAAATACTACCTAACTGTGGACAACGAATTACTAGCCTGGGGTAACTGAAGACTATTCCTTCACTTATCTACACAAAGGTAGTATTTCAAATTGCCACTACTTTCATTAGCCTTGAGTTTCTATCTCCTACATTCCTTTTTGGCCCGTGAAGAGGGATAGGAGAACTAAAAGTTACCTGCCTTCTTCCGGCCTGTGGGAACACAGTGATATAGACTCAATGCCATGATTACATCAAACTACACGGGCTTAGCCATAAACAACAAACATCACTAAGATGCGAAATCGACATAGTATTTCAGGCATACAGCCTGTACAAATCTCATCCTCCCGGCCAATTACCATTCACACCTCTACGGCTCGAACCCAAGCCCTGATACTGGCTTAGAATTTCAGGAAGATTTAGCCACTGTGCACACGCTGGTATGAAATGACAACTCCTCCAATTTCCGCGAGGTAGGTACGCTACTGCTTTAAGTCCTTCGCGTGGAATACTCCTAAATGTTTACCCTTAAGATCTTCCACTTCATAAAGGCTGTTTCCAACAGGTTTCACCACTCGACATTTCAAGAACTTCTGTGCCAACTTGGCATTGTAGTTATCCTTAAAACTACTCTGTTGAAAATTGCGCCTATAAACTTCCTGTCCGGGAATGAACCTGACTGGACGGCATCTTGTATTATAAGTCCTTTCATTCTTCTCATAAGCCTTATGCAAGCTCTCTTGGATTTTCGACCGAATTAGCTCTTGAGCCACTGACTTGGGTACTTGCTCTTCCCCGATGTCGGTCAAATACTTCAGGCGTCTTGCCAACTTGTATACGCTACCATGGGTTACCATATTGACACCAAATAGTGCGAAGTATGGTGTAACCCCAATCGCGCTATGTATGGAAGAACGTAGAGAGCATTCAATCTCCGACAAGTGTCGGTCCCACTCTCGGTGATCTTCCTTCATATATGATCGAATCGCTGAAAGCACCGATTGATTTACTCTCTCTGACGCGTTCGCCTGTGGAGAATAAACCGCGGTTCGATAATGCTGTATCCCAAAGTTGGAAATGAAATCAGCAAACTCACGACTAACAAATTGCTTACCATTATCTGAGACAATTGTCTCTGGTACACCGAATTTGTGACAGACCTCCGTGATTAGGAATCTTATCACGCTCTTACTACTAGCTTTGCTCAAAGCCTTCAACATCACGAATTTCGTGAGATGATCTAGGACAATGAAGATGTAACAGTTCCCGTTCTTCGAACGTGGATATGGCCCCAAAAAATCAACAAAAATCCGTTGAAATGGTCTTTGAATCACAACCTCCTTGCCCATTGGTGGTCTCAAGGTGGTGTTGGCCGCTTTAGCCTCTCTACACACTTGACAAGCGTCAACATAGGCTTTGACTTGAGCGTTCATGTTTGGCCAGTAAAAATATTCCTTAATCCTCTTGAGAGTTTTAAGAAATCCGCCATGCGCTACGTGTGGTGGATTATGTGATCTCTTCACTACTTCTTGGGTTAGCTCCATAGGCACCCACATCTTCCAAGTGAAATCTTCGTGGATAGGAACTCCGTCGTAATGTCTCGTCCTTTTATAGACTGCTCCGTCAATTACGCGCAAATCTGGAAGTCTATCCGCATTTTCCTCTACGGTCTTAACCAGTTCTAGGTAATCGGTGCTCTGGAAAGATTCATCCTCCAGATCAATTAACCGCATAACCTCTGCTGAAATCTCCTCCATCTCATAGCGGGATAACGTGTCCGGAACGATGTTCAGCTTACCCTTACGGTGTTCGATGATGAAATCGAAAGACTGCAGATGTAAGCTCCACCGAGCCAAACGTCCACTTAAATCCCGGTGGGACATCAGCCACTTGAGGCTGCTATGATCCGTGATTACGGTAAAAGCCATTAGTTCTACAAATGGTCTAAACTTCTTGATGGCTAACACCACTGCCAGACACTCTCTCTCAGTCACCGTGTAATTCCGCTGAGCGGATGTCAACTTATGAGAGAAATAGGCAATTGGATGTTCGTCACCATTCTCGTCTCTTTGAAAAAGGACGGCACCTACTCCCAAATCTGACGCATCGCATTGAATAAAAAAGCGTTTAGTGAAATCCGGATGAACAAGTACTGGACTCGTCACTAAAGCAGTTTTCAGATTATCAAAGGCAGTCTTAGCCTCTTCTGTAAAGCTAAAAGCTTTACTCTTCTTTAGAGTGTCCGAGATAGGGGCTGCAATGGTGGCATACTCGGAAATAAATTTACGATACCATCCTGTTGCACCTAGAAAGCTTCGCACTTGCTTAATAGTTCTCGGATATTTGTACTTCACAATTGTTTCTACCTTCGAAGGATCTGGCCTAACTTGACCGCCACCAACGAGGTATCCTAAATACTTCAACTCCTTGAAACAGAACTTGGATTTCGCCACGTTTATCGTGAGTCCAGCATTTTCAAGGCAACGTGCTACCTGCTGTAACAGATCCATGTGGGTCTGGAAATCTGGAGATACCACCAGAAGATCATCCAGGTAGACGAAGACGCGATCACGAATGGCGGAAGGTATCACTCTGTCCATTAATCGGCAAAGCCTTTGAGCTGCATTACACAGCCCAAAAGGCATTACCTTAAAATGGTAGAGTGGCCTTCCGGGTATCGTAAAAGCAGTCTTCTCCCGACTGGATGGATCTAGTGGAATCTGCCAGAATGCATCCTTTAAATCCACGCTGGATATATAATATGTATCTCCGAGTCTACTAAGCAAACCTTCAATGTGTGGAAGAGGATAAGCGTCCTTAACCGTGAGAGCGTTAAGCTTCCGAGCGTCCAAACAAAGTCTATTCTTCTCACCTTTGCGGACCAAAGTCACGGGATGACTCCACGGACTCTCACTCGTCTCTATTACTCCCAGGTTAAGCATCCTGTCCACTTCTGCGTATAAAAGCGTTTGCACGGCTGGAGAAACAGGATAGTAACGATCTTTAACCGGTACAGCATCTCCTGTGTCGATGGAGTGGGTCTCCAATTGTGTGAGCCCAAGACCTTTCCTAGAATAGCAAGGAAAACTCTTGACCACGGCTTCCAATATTTCATTTTGTTGTGGCGACAATGCATGAGTCTTAACCCCCTCAGGGGCTTGGACTTCCTCACAGAGATCTACCCCCTGAGTGGTAAGACTCTCAAGGTTCGCCAACAACTTAAATGACTTCATGAAGTCAACACCCAAATAGAGTGCACGCTCTAGAGTGGGCACTAAATAAAACGTAACTTCCTCAGACTTCTTATTAAAATCGATCCTTGCTCGAACTCTTCCAAGGATCCTATGGGCACTTCCGTCTGCTGTCCTAATGGATGACCCAAACCGATGGATCTGTAAATCGGCTTGATCTACCAGCTCCTGACATCCCTTGCCTAGGCAAGTTACGGAGGCCCCGCTGTCCACTAGACCTTCGACTTCAATTCCGCCAATCTTAATTTTTGCGTAAAATCGGTTATCACTACCCTCGAATAAGGTAGCTGCTGCGATCTCTCTACGAATGAGACGCCGCCTCTCGTATCTCTCTCGCGCTCGTTTGATGCGATCTGAGGCAACACCGAAGATCCTAGCTCGAGCCTCTCGGTACTCTTCAATGCGCTGGCGCAAAGGCTTAAGCTGTCTCCAGGCCGGTGTTGGTTGGGCCACTTCCGCTCGGTCTTCATTCTTCAAGATCGTAATACTAGTGTCGCTATTAGGTAAAGGTGTTGTAATGTCTTTGCTGGGTAAATTATTGGTATTGACTGGGCTTATACTTCTGTCGACCTCACCTCCCCGGTCTGAGGTGGGTTCGTTGGGAGGTTTCCCTGACACCTAGGACACTTTGGCGTCACAGTATTCTCTCTGCCGCATTTGTAACAAAATATTCTTCTATGGGTAGAAGGACAATCACGGCATGTATGGCCAACTGCCTTACAATTCCAGCATATAATTTTACTGGCGACGCCTAAAGCGTCCACTTCGCCCGTTGTATCCAAACCGGACATCTCTTCCTCCAATGTTACTTCATGTACTCGCGGCTGGTATGCTTGCCGCGATGGCTGCTGTTGTCGATGTAATGACAATAAATTCTCAGCCCTCTTAGCCTCTCTGCTGAAGTCACTGAGATTGTTCACACGAATTGGGAACAGCAACTGGGCTAACGACGGCTTCAAATTTTCCTTCATTATGTCTGCCAGTTGTGCTTCGGTGTATGGAACTTCTTGTTGGTTCCGCAACTTCATCATCACGTTGTAATACTCTTGAAAACTTTCGTGAGGTTGTTGTCGTCGATTCAATATTTGTACCTGAACCTGAAACTCATTCTCGTACCTCTGGAATTGAGCTAATAAAGCTGTCTGAAGTTGTGCCCAATTGAGAGCTGGTGACAACTTCCTATAATTCCAGTAATACTCCAGGGCTGCACCTTCCAGAACTTGATAGAGCCCTCGCATCACTTCTGTCTCCGTATATGCGTAATCATAAGTCAATTCTCGAACCCGGTACAAGAAATCTTGTACATTCATGGTTTTAGCCGTACCATCGAATTTAATCCCCCATTTAGACAGGTCGACTTTTCTTCCTCTGTGACTAAACGACTCCTGACGTTCAGTCCTATCAGGATTAAAACGGGATCCACGCGAAGGTCTGGCTTGTTGCGAATTTCCCTCGGCTCTAGATTCACGACTTCCTACTGGTGGAGTAGAATCTCGTGCTGGCCAATACTGGGCATCTAACCCTATTCGGTCAAACGGTGGTTGTTGAATAGGCATATTCGTATGCCGAAAGCAAAAAAAAAAAATAAAAATTCAAAAATTCTTCCCCTTGGGGGGTATCAAATAAAAATATTCTTCACCGTATAGGTAAAACTGATAGTAGCCAACGACTAATAATTCGTTGTCCACAATGCAAAAAACAAAAATCGAAAACAAAAAGAAAATTCAAAATCACCCTAGACAAGTTTTACCAAAAAGGAAAGGTATGAAGAGGGTCGAAATAAAATTACTAAACTGCAAAAGCTTCTAATGAAAAAGGTTATAAATTAAGCTGAAAAGTAAAAGCTGAAAACAAAATATAGCCAAGATAGAAAAACAATAAAATATATAAAAATAAATGAATTCAAGAAAAAGAAATATAGTAAGATTAAATGATTAAACGAAAAACGCGAAATGGTTTAAAAACTAAAAAAAAATATAAATACGATATGAAAAATCAAAAACTTCCAAAAACCAAGAAAAGTTTTGACCGCAAAAAAAACAAACGTATCAAACTCAAGAATGAATCATGAAATCACAATCCCAAAATCAATAAAAAGGAAATAAAAATCAAAAAAAAAAAAACGATACCAAAACTATGTATTGCGCTAGTGGTAAGTATGGGATCAGTGGGTAAGTTCGTTTAGGCAACTCGGTGTGTGTTGAAATTACAAAAACTTCTTCGAAACGAAAACAAAACTTCCACAGTACTGTACTGTGGAGGACAACTGGAAGACA
This sequence comes from Phaonia tiefii, assembly GCA_963931995.1. NCBI lineage: Eukaryota > Metazoa > Arthropoda > Insecta > Diptera > Muscidae > Phaonia > Phaonia tiefii. The sequence continues at coordinate 67,349,757 of OZ008369.1, forward strand.
AAAAGACAATTAAAACGATGGGTCTAAAGCCGTATCGCCTTAATCGTTCCCTCAGACTCCCCTGAATGCTTCAATCGCATTCAGCCTAGTTAATGATAACTAGTAGCTACCTAAACTATTAAATGATTCTAAATCAACAATAACAAAAACAAACATGACGAACCTTCTGCCGCTCATGCTGTGAACGCGACGTCGCAACGCGGTTAGAACTAAGTATCTTCGCCGGGACTTACGTTTTGTTAACAACACTAACGAAACAAAACGTTCAATGAAATATAAAGATTTCTGCCAGCCATGCATCAGGCCATCGTCGCTACGCGGTTAAATTTGAAAACTTTCACCGGGACTTACGTATGTACTGACACAATTATACTGGACAAAAACTAAACTATTGACTCTACGTTAAAATATGAAAAAAAATCAATCAAACTTAAACCGATTGTTTGCTTGGAGCAATTGCCACCGACATCGTCGCAGTGACAAGACTTCACAAGAACAAACATTAGAAAAAGTACTTAAAAAAGAAATTTATTGCCCCTTGGCATACTCGTCGCAACGCGTCAAGGATTAAAAATTCCTAAAACGGGACTTACGAGAAGCGTAAAAACAATAAAAGACTTCATACTAATCAATAACGGACTACCGATACTACTGTTCGGGCCCCACGTTGGGCGCCATTATGTCATATTGGCCAAGTTGCTATATTCAAAAATGTTGAAACACGAGTTAGTAAGCTGATCGAGCGGGATGCTCGGTATGCCATGCGTATGCTGGGCTTGAAGCTCGCCGGACGGGGGGGATCTTTCCACTGACCATGCTTGACAACAACTTGCCTTTGATCATTGTGTTACATACCGAGGCTGAATTTCTCATTGGAAGAATTGAGACATAAAAAAAGAATAAAAGAAGCCCAAACAGTAGATACGGATAGATGGAAAACGAACAAACAAAAGGAACACCCGATTATTCCTGATACCGAGAAGTCTTTTTCGAAACAAGAGAGAAGATGTTTTTGTTACAAGGAGATTCCAACACACCGATGGTAACTGACAGATGATATTGCCAGTCTGGCCCTCCCTCATGAGGCCCCTGCTGCCTCACCATGACTCTGCTTAACTTTCAGAGTCCCAAATTAGCGAAGTTGCTTAACCGACTTACCTCACACTATTTCCCTTACCATATTGGCGGACTAGCCAGCCATATTCAAAAACATAATTTTCGAAAAACGTTATAATTGTTGGTTTTATTTAACCCTTTCATAGGGCAGAATTCATAATAAAGCCTCTATCGGCTAATAATTTTTAAAATTTAACAATTTAATAAATTAAATGCTTCAAAAGGAAACAATTTATAATGCCACAAGGGCGAAGTGCGCTCACTTAATAACTATGGCACCGTCTAGGTGCTACACCAGATACTGGTGAATTAATTTTGGCCTTAATTGCAAATTTTAACATTAAAGTTATTATTTCCATTAATAAATTTCTAAACTAAGAGTATTTCATACTCAGAATTTGACTTAATTACAATTAATCTAAACTCAGCACCATGAGTTAACTTATCCTACTGGGGTGGATAGGGAACTCCTCCCAGGAAATGCGGTTTGACAACTATGCCAATATAATCTTGGTAAATTCGACGAGTTTATTTCGCGTAAAAAAAAAACCGAATCTCATGTTCAACACGACTTGACTGAGAATACAACTCGTTAGGCCCCGAATGCCTTAGGCCCCGATTGCCCTAGAATCTCGCGGCGAAGTATTTTCACGGATTAGTAACTCTCAGAGGCAGTTCGCATGAGATCAAAACTACTAATTAGTATGTAATATCATAATATAAAAGGTTAACAGTCCAGGTCGTCTTAGAAGAATTGAATATTAATTTTCGCCCCTCACGGCGGTTAATTACGCATTCCGTATTGGGTTTCCTATCCTACCTCTTACTTAGTCTAATCTCTCTTTAACTCTCACGAGAACTTCTTAACAAATGCCAAAATACTTCAGTGGGCTTTTGTTAAAAGGTTCTTGTTCTAGGTTTTATTATCGTGTTCACGTTATCACGTTTATGCTTCCACTTATGAAGACTTCTTAATCTTAATACATGATCGTGCTCGTACCACTGTTCGTGTGAAAACTTTTGCTTGTGACTGTTCGGTCTATTTAAAATTTTCACTATACATCTAGATGAACTCTAGGAATATCTAAGGCCTCATATAACAATAAACTTTCCTTGGCCGTGACTAATTATCGCGTGGCATAAAGTCTTCACAAGAACATTGATACACTAATCACAAATTTCTCCTTGGGAGCACTCACGATCAATTAATTTTCACAACTAGATCTAGCTTAAACAATTAATCTTCTTTACAATTCAAGCACTATTTTCATTATTCTCTTTTCACTTATAAATATAGGTAAATTCAGTAGGCTTGGCCTTATGGCGTTAACACGACATGGTATGGTGATTTTTCTCGTTATTTACTTTTCAAATTTAGCACCACCATACATGTCCTTTAAACACTTCTTTTCTTTTTCTCTTTCTTGTTTTTGCTTAGAATTTATTTACTTTCTTATTTTCTGGCTTATGTTAGGATTATCTACGGTTTATTCCATTATAGGCTTTTCTTTTTCAGCTGGTGTTATTCCTTGTAGCTTTTACTTAACTCAGCCCCATGAATTGGGCCTTAAACTTTCTGTCTGTCCACGGTTTGATAAGTCAGATAAAAAAAATGGACGGAACTTACCGAAAACCTCCCGCTTGTGGGGGTCTAAGGGTTGTTTTTGGTGGCTTACTGCTGATTATAGAAGCTGGTGATGGTGAAACGGCTGGGTGGTATAATTGGTTACCGGAACTGGAGATGTTTATAGTTGCAGAGGACTGCCGTTGATGGTGGTTAAAGCTGGTGGTGTTGGTAGCTATTGGTATAGATGGCCAATGATGTTGGTGGATATGGACGACTGTAACTAATGATGATTACGGCTGGTGATGATAGAATTGTCCAGCAACGTAATTGAATTTCAAGCCCGTCGATAGGCGCTGGCACAAGTCAACGCTGCCGCGTCTTCCCGGGACTCAAAAGGCTCACGGGTCGACAGCAGGTGGTCTAGACCACCCCTCGGCTTTGCGCACTTTCCCTTTACCTGCCGGCCGACGATTAAGCCACCGGTTTAGGAGGGGAAAGCGAGTGCGCGAACCACAAGGATGGCGGTGGACTCCTTCCTGTCGAACCGAGTATCTTTTGAAATCCCGTACTTGTTGCTGCCTTCGGGCGGCTTGGCACTGCACTGCTGGTGCTTTACACAATAACAATATCTCTGGCTGGGGGTAAAAAGGAAAATTTTTAGCACCTCTCCGGCCAGAAGTGAGGTTATACTTACCACCAAAAATTTCTGCTTTGGCTCTGATTTCGCCAAAAACTGTAAAACATCCGCTGAGCCGTCTAGCGGTGACCGTTGGTGATCCCGTTTTTTTCGCTGCTGCTGATACTGGAAGTGAAAAAAGACCGTTCAGGAATCCTCCGGCCAAAAGTGAGGTTAGACTCACCAAAATGACTTCCGTTTTATTTCTCCTTTCTAAGATTTGATCGCTAGTGGTACGTTTACCCACGCTTAACTGCCTTGCTGGCTTCAAAATAATGGAATAATTTCACCTATTTTCTTGTATATCACAACGTTGAAAACTTTCGACACGATTAAGGCGTATGTTCGCGGCTGCCGTTGGTACTCGTTTTCCTCGATGCCGGTTGTTTCGCTAATGACCGAATAATGGCGGTTCTAAAATTGCGCAGCCAAAATTCACGTCATGCACACTCACACAAAGATTTGTTTTACCACAAATCTCGAAATTTCCTTGTCGCTTGGAAATTCGCTGTTAGATGTACAATAAATTAGGGTTTGTTTACCACTCAACAAACAACCCTGTGTTGACGTTTGTGATGGTGCATTACAGCAGATGGTGCATATGGGTTGTTGTTGTGTTCAACATATGAGGTGGTACCATATGTGCTAATTCCATTGCCGGCGTTACGGCGCCGCCACACTTTTATTGGATTCTGGTCTATTGGTTGAATAGCTGCTGTGACGTTTGGTGGAAGGAGCATACAAAAAATGTTCCCGTCATCAGAGCGAAGTTCTTCAATATTCGAGTGCGCTGAACAATTATCCAATAGAAGAATGGCCTTTGGAGGCAAGTTATTTTGAGCACTAAAGTGACGTACCTATAAGAACAAATCGAAATTTATTTTAGTTTAAAAGTACTTAATGATTGGAATCATTTCTTACTCCTTTTACAAACTTTGTTTGAAACCATGTTTTAAAAATTTTGGCTGTCATCCATGCACTTGCAGAATAATCGTAGTCCAGCGGATTTTTGAAGTTCAGAAAGCATCTAGGCTTGGCAGCTTTCCCGATCACAAGTGGCTTAAGTTTGTGTGATCCTTCTGCATTGGCACATAACAGAAATGTAACTCTTTCTTTACGTATTTTTCTGCCTGGTGCAGTCTTTTTACAAGTGGAAACGTAGCTTTTATCAGGAAGACATCGGAAGAAAAGGCCAGACTCATCAGCGTGGTATAGTTGTTCATTTGTAATTTCCATTTCATGCATTTTTGCCCGCAAAGCATAAATAAATGGTGTGATTGTTGACGTGTCACTAGATAAAATTTCACCACATACCTTAAGAATGCGTATTCCATACCGGCGCTTGAATTTTGTAAACCAGCCTTGACTTGCTCTAAACTCATTTGGGAACAGACCTAGTATAGATCGGCACGTCCAATTTTTTTGCTTTTTTTTTGGTTGTAGGGATCGCTATGTTAAGTAAAAAAAGTAAAATAAAAAAATCTAGCGGAACCCCTATTTTTGGAGTTACGGGCCAAGTAGCCCTGGCAGGGACCTATGTTGCTCGTACCGTATGGTAGAACTTTTGGAAAATCGTTAAATTTATATTGCAATTAGTCGCCCGGCCGTCCGGCCGGGCTCAGGCAGGGGAGTTAAAATTCCCTCTGTACCTGATGTCGATGTGTGGCAAAATCCGAAAAATCACTCGATTGCTTGAAAAAAAAATATTTTCTGGATATTTTTAAAAATCCGATACGTGGATAACTAAGCAGTTATCGAAAAAATGTATGTATTTATTTTTGTTTATTTCGACTCGTTTTATACAAAAAAGTTGTGAAATCGGTCCCATAACACGGCACCACACTCGTAGTATCATCCTGTATGTCCGAACTTTGGGTGCCCACAACTCCGAAAATAGGCGTTGCCCCCGATTTTTTTATTTAATTTTTTTTACTTAAAATTAAAAGTTCTATCCAATGGTAATAGTTTGGAGCCGAAGCGAGTTGCCGACCTATTCTAGGTTTAAGCCCTCATTTGGAGTTCTATCTGGGTAGATTTCTCCAAAAAGTTTCTTCGCCTTAGCTTTTAAAATAGGACCACTTATTGGACAGTTTCTTTCGCGTTGATCTAAGAACCATTTGTACAGCTACTTCTCTAAATCCACGTATTCTGCCTTATGTAGTTTTTTTTTTAATTTCGTCACATTTAACTGACACTGCAGCATAAATGTTTGCTTTAGTTTTTTTAATTTTTAAAATTGCAGCTTCAGAAACATGAAAATACATGGCCAATCGATTAGCTGAAGCGCCTTTATCTAATTTTTTTAAAATCTTGCATTTTCCGGCGACTGATAACCTTTTTTGCTTACGAGCTGCAGACATTTCTGCGATCAAACAAAAACAAATGCGACGACTGTTCTCTTAAACAAGCAACTGATGCCTGCAAACATATTTACCATAGAGTAAATTTATAGTAGAGCCGCCATTTGTCTCATCTGACGTTTCCTTTCACACTCTTCGTGATGCGGTCGGTGTGATAGAGAGATGTTTGACGAAAAGTGAATTACAATAACTTCTTGCTTTAATTTTTCATGCCATTTTGGTGAAAAACTGTGAAATTTAAATGTGTTTTAAACTTTTTTATTGACTGTTATTGTTAGCATACATTTGTGTTGTATTTAACACATTAATTTTAACACACAAAACGAAATGCCGTTGTTGTTATTTTGTTCGTTGTTTTGAACCATTGCCTCTATCTGGTATTAGTAAAGCAATTCTTTTCAACATCAAACGTATACTTCACACGAGGACAAATGTCAGAAATTTGGTGAGTGAAAGATTTTCTCTACCCATATTTACTCTATGATATTTACGCATGTATGTATGTATTTATTCGCAAGAAATTGATAACAGTACATGTTTGGTCTCTTATTTTCATATACTTATACACATTCGTTTGCACTTGAAGGTCCGGGAAGCCCCGTGCCCATAGCTGCATATGCGTTAAATTTTGTTGCTGCTCATTTGTACAGCAGTACATACAGACATATAAATAGCGACAATCAACATAAAAGGAGTCAAAATGATGTTAGAAATAGAGAAATAAAATAAAAACAAAAATGACTCGAAAAAGTTAAGCAGCAAAATAGCGAAGATGTTGGAAAAATAAAAAACTTTTTTTTTAAATTTGTATTTTTTTAAAAAATTTTCTTTGTTTTAAAAATTTGTATTTTTTTTTAAATTTGTACTTATTATAAAAATTTGTATTTTTTTTAGAATTTGTATATGAATAACATAAAATAAAAAAACAAATTACGTTACATACATTTAAACAAAAATCAGCTTGGTTAAGGAATTCACTGTATGTATTAATTACATTAACAAATTGTTTTTATGGCTCTATTTCTAGCATTCAAAATAAGTTCCTGGCCATATTGGAGATCACTAAAGCAGATGCAGTTTCCATTTATAGTTTAATTAAAGACGTTTTTCTCCTTGCAATATTCGCGTAACAAATTTGATTGGTTTGGCAACAGATAGTGCGAATGTTATGGCTGGCGATATTGGCGGACTTAAAGCTTTGCTATGCAATGACGTAGATTTATTTGATATGAAGTGCACATGCCAGTCATTACACCTGTGTTCAAGTTACGTTTGCAAACATTTACCAAAAAGTATTGAAATACTTTTCAACATTTATAGCTTTTTCTCACATATTGGCCTAAACGTATAAATGAACAAATAGAATTACAGGATTCCTGCTAAGTGAAACCTCAGAAAATATTATGTATATGAAAATATTTCACTGGAGGGAGTAATATTAAGAATTATTAAACAATGGGATAGTTTACAATTATTTTTTATTTCCTGCTTTTATGAAGTACAAGGCGTTCCACCTGCACATCTTGCGGAAAGAATGATCAATCAAGTAAAAATTATTTATTGTTTATGTCATACCTATATACGGGTGTCCCCTAAACTTTTGTCTAAACTTAAACACGTGATAGCTGAGAACAAAAGCTACAATGTTTGTTCTTACGCCAATTGCCTATGTGGCTTCGTTTTCGAGATATTCGTGTTTAAAATAATTGCATTTTTGAATGCATTTTCAATAAATGCATAATCTACTTTTTGAATGAAAAAGAAATATCATTGAAAATTGCTTCAAAATTGATTTTAAATCAAATGCGACAGGAAATGACTATTAATACAACTACAACTGAAATAAGAGACCGCTTATCTAAGTGCATAACGCAACAAGGCTCTCATTTTGAAAATTTTCGTTAATTGAAAACATTTAAAAATAAATTCGTTTTCATTTCAAACGAAAAAATAAATTATTTAAAATCAATTTTCAATGATATTTCTTTTTCATTTAATTTATTGAAAATGCATTCAAAAATGCAATTATTTTAAACACGAATATCTCGAAAACGAAGCCACCTAGGCAATTGGCGTAAGAACAAACATTGTAGCTTTTGTTCTCAGCTATCACGTGTTTAAGTTTAGACAAAAGTTTAGGGGACACCCTGTATACTGTCGGAAAGTTCATATTTGCCGTATTTATATTCCAGCTTAAAAAAAATTTTCTTCTGATTTTAAGCAATTTCATTAAAAATGCATTGATTAATAAATTAATTATCAATAATTAATAATTAAAATATAATAATTAAAAAACAAACTCAATATGTCAAAACGGCAATATGTAAAAAAAATAGAAAAAAAATTATCAATATCCGCAAACAAAAAAATGCCCAAAATCCGCCCAACTCATAAATTTTACATTTTACATGCCCACTTTCGGCAACACTGGTGGTGACTGTAAGCTGCTTAACTTTTCCGTATACTTAACTTTTACGCGTCTTAACTTTTCCGAGCCTCTACTGTATTATATCACATTACTACTAGTATCATTATTTATTAAATTTTAATGGAAAATAAAATATTTCTAATACTAAACTTTTGTAAGAAAATTATACAAAGGCTTTTATGTTATACAATAAATACTCAATTTTTTGTTATAAATTTCATATACAAATTCAAGGAAATAAATTAATTCTTCATTAGAATTTTATTCGAAGATTTTATCAACTTTTAGTTTGAATATTTTTTTCACAGAAAAAAAGAAATGAATTATTGAATTATCACAAAAGTAATACCATAGAATAACACATACTATAGAAGTTTTTATTCGCTCAATAAATTAAACGTCATAGGTACGATGGAAATTACACAGTGGAGGGTGGAAAATATGGGTTAAATAATACCAGATGGTGGCAATAGTATACAGCGATCCGCAAAGGAACTACACCCGAATTTCGTGTTTTTGTGGCAAACTAGTTGTGTTAAATACAATACAAATGAATACCAACGTTAAAAGTCAACAAAAAAGTGCAAAATACATTTAAATTTTTCAGTTCTACACCAAAACGACAGGAAATAGTTAAGTGAACATATTTTGTAACTCCACCTGGTGTATGTAAATTTTAAATTTAATTTGCTCTCATTTCCACAGACCTACCGAGAGAGTGTGAAATGAAACGTCAGATGAGAAAATAAGTTCTTCTATAGTATGTGTTATTCTATGAGTAATACCATGAAATGTCACAATCAAGACAAAAATGGAAACTACACTAAGAGAAATTGAAAAAAATTCTCCGAAACACAATGTCAGGCCATTTCATGGTATTTTATCCTCCTCTCTTGCTTCTCTACACCTCATCGTGTAATAGTGCTCTAATTGTGTGAAACATTTTTACACAAAACTTAGAAAGAAAAAAATTCATTATTTTGAAAAGAAAGTTTATAAATAATTTGGTTTGTTGCGAGTTTTCGATTTTGTTTTCACACAATTTACTAATTTGCCCAATTTGTATACCTTAATTATCATGTTATTTTTTAACCATAGTTTATTAATAACGATTTTACTTACACGCTAAGTGGATAAGGTATTTAAGACTTGGATATAAAAACCGAAACCGTGTTTACCTTCAAAAAAAACGGTAGAACCGGTTTTTCAAAAACCGAATTTTTCGAAGCTACCGAAACTCCGGTTTCTTGAGTTGGCCGGGTTGTTGAATATATAACCCAAGATTCTGCACCATAAAGCAAGAGGGTATTATCTCTTAGGTGCTTGCTTAGCCCGAAATAACACCTGTTTGCAATCAAAATTCCCCGTTTTATTTCTAGGCTAACGTTATTGCTTTTGTTCACGGCAGATCCGTGGTAAACAAATTCGTCAACTACCTCGAAATTATATCGTTTATCAACGTTCACCCTTTCATCCAATCGGGTGGGTGTTCTGCTTGTCGAAACCAATAATTATATCTTGTCCTCGTTTACTGCCAAATTCACTTTTGTTGAGTCGTTCTCAATTATCGAAAAATCTGCAGTAACTTCTCGCAGATTTCTCCCAATGATTTTTAGATCGTGCGCATACGCGAACAGGATGTGCGATTTGCTGCTCATGGTCTACAAAGACGTGTCAGCTTAGCAGGAACAGTTTTTCCGTATACGACTACCGAAGGCAGCCTTATAATCTACAAAGGGGTGGTAGGTGTCGACTTGTTTTTCGTGGGTTTTCTGCAGGATTTGTCGTCATGTGAATATCGGGTCGATAGTTGACTTTCCAGTCGTAAAGCCACACTGATAAGGTACGATCAGGACTGCAACAAACAGCTTTGCTACTTACTTACTTATCCGGTCTCGGACAACCCCGGGGGGTCAGGGACCTTACAAAACGAAGATAACATATTTCGCCAACCAGTTCGATCTTTTGCTTTATCTCTCCAGTTGGCAATACCAAGTGTACGCAGGGATTCGTCAACCTGATCCCTCCAGCGGAGTCTTGGTCTTCCTATTTTTCGTCTTCCTTCGAGTTCGGTTTCGAAAAGCCTTCGCGCTGGTTCATCTTCATCCATTCTACTGACATGGCCTAGCCATCGCAATCGCGTTATCTTGATCCGCTTAACTATGTCAATGTCAGGATAAAGCTCATACAGCTCATGATTCATTCGTCGCCGATACTCGCCGTTGTGCACTATAGGGCCGTAAATTTTTCGGAGTATTTTTCTCTACAGATGTTTCGTCTGCTTGCGATAGGACCCAGGATTCTGCGCCATAAAGCAAGACAGGTTGAATGAGAGTCTGGTACAGCTGGACTTTTGTTACTCGAGAGAGGGCTTTATCTCTAAAGTGCTTGCTTAGCCCAAAATAACATCTATTCGCAAGCACAATTCCCCGTTCGATCCCAAGGCTGACGTTGTTGTTTTTGTTCACGGCAGATCCGAGGTATATAAATTCGTCCACTACCTCGAAGTTATAACGGTTATCAACGTTCACGCTTTGGTCTAATCGCGTGGAGGCCCTGTTCGTTGAAACCATTAATTTTGTCTTGTCCTCATTCACCGTCACTTTTGCTGACTCCTTTTTAATTCTCGAAAAAACCGCATTAACTTCTCTAATTGTGCGCCCAATGATATCTATATCATCAGCATACGCGAGCAGCATGTGACTTTTGCTGCTGATGGTTTTATTCATATTGACTGCAGCTTTTCTCATAATGATCTCCATTAAGATGTTAAAGAGATCGCACGATAGGGTGTCGCCTTGCCTGAGGCCTCGCTTAGTTTCGAAAGGTTCGGTAAGATCCTTACCAACTTTCCCTGCGGATTTGGTGTTCGTCAAGGTCATCCTGCAAAGGCGTATGAGTTTTGCAGGAATACCAAGCTCAGACATTGCTTCACAGAGTTTCTCCCGTATCGGACTATCGAAGGCTGCTTTATAATCGATAAATAGATGATAGGTGTCGATTTGTTTTTCGTGTGTCTCTCCAGGATTTGGCGTAGCGTGAAAATCTGGTCAGTTGTCGATTTTCCAGGCCTAAAGCCACACTGGTATGGTCCAATCAGGTCAGCGATAATTGGTTTTAGTCTTTCGCACATTATACTTGATAGAACCTTATATGCTATGGATAAAAGGCTTATTCCACGGTAGTTGGCTCAAATACTCGGATCACCTTTTTTAAATATGGGACATAGTACACTGAGACTCCAATCGCCGGGCATGCATTCATCTAACCAAATTTTGCTAATGAGCTGTTGCATGCACCTTATCAGCTCATCGCCGCCAGCCTTAAACAGCTCCGCCGGTAATCCATTGGCTCCTGCGGCTTTGTTGTTCTTAAGCCGGGCAATAGCTGTTCTGACCTCGTCTTGGTTAGGAGGGGGGCAATCGACGTCGTCGTCCATATTGTGATCGATTGTCCCATCGTCATCGGATATCTCAGGTACTAGTAGCGCGGAGAAATGCTCTCTCCATATTCCCAACATGCTCTGCACATCTGCGACGAGATTTCCGTACTTGTCTTTACAGAAGGGTGGCCCTGAACCATGTCCATTAGTTCCGTTTTTAACTTTTTGGTAGAATTTTCGGGCTTCGTTCTTCCTTCTGTATGTCTCAATTTTCTCACTCTCGCGTTTTCTCCACTGCCGTTTCTTACGCCTAAAGAGACGGTTTACCTCCTTTCTCTTCTCCCTATACCGCTCAGTTGCAGCTCGCGTTGCAATTGACTGAAGCATTACCATACGTGCAGCGTTCTTTTCGTCATTTGCTATGCGACACTCTTCATCGTACCACGGTTTATTGCGAAGCGGTTTTTCGAAACCAAGTACGGTTGTTGGGCAGTTTTTATAGAGTCGGAAATGGGTTTCCACTGCGCATCAGGATCGTCATCGGGAGGGGTTGGGTTCTGTGCCAAAAGTTGCGAGAGCTTCCTTGAATAGGCTGTGGCTACCTCTGGTAATTGCAGCTTTCCGATGTCCAGCTTCCTCTGCGTCTGGTTTCGTAAGATTTTCGCTCTACTTAATCTTGTGCGAACCTTTGCTGCTACCAGGTAGTGATCAGAATCGATGTTAGCTCCTCTGATCACTCGTACGTCCATTACACTGGATGAGTGCCTTCCATCAATTACCACGTGATCAATTTGGTTCTTAGTTCTTTGATCAGGGGATACCCAAGTAGCCTTGTGGATGTCTTTATGCTGGAATCTTGTGCCACTAATGACCATGTTTTTTGCCGCGGCAAACTCAATCAGTCTCATACCGTTGTCGGAACTGTCAGCATGAAGACTGAAATTGCCAATAGTTGGATTAACAAACAGCTTTAGTCTTTCGAATATTACTCTCGAGAGGATCTTGTATGCGATGGATAAAAGGTTTATTCCAAGATAGTTCGTACATATACTCGGGTCGCCTTTTTTGAAAACAGGACACAATATGCTAGGACTCCAATCTTCGGGCATGCATTCGTCTAGCCAGATTTTGCATATGAGCTGATGCATCCACCTTTCCAACTCATAGCCGCCAGCCTTAAACAGCTCAGCCGACATTCCATCAGCACCAGCGGCTTTGTTGTTCTTAAGCCAGGAAATTGCAGTTCTAACTTCGCTATGTCTATGAGGGAGCCAGTCGACGCAATCGTCATCTATGTAATCCATATTGAAGTCTCCTGTGATAAGTAAAGCAGAGAAGTGATCTCTCCACATTCCCTGCATACTTCCGTCCATATCTCTACAAAGCGGGGGCCCTGATCCATTTCAGTTGGTTTGCCTATGTACTCTTCGGTAGAATTTCCGGGCATCATTCTCCCTTCTGTAAGATTCACACTCGCGCTTTCTCCACAACCTTTTTTTCTTCTTAAACAAATGGGTTTTCTCCCTCTTCTTCGCCTTATACCGCTCTATCGCGGCTCGCGTTGCAACTGACTGAAGCGTTGTTATACGACCAGCGTTATTTTCATCACTTGCTATGCGACACTCTTCATCGTACCATGGTTTATGTTTACGCGGTTTTTCATAATCAAGAACTTTCTCTGCAGCAGTTTTCATAGAGTGAGAAATGTACTTCCACCGCGCTTCAGGATCGTGAGGCGGGAGTGAGTTCTACGCCAGTATCTTAGTGAGCTTCTCTGCATAGGTACCGTGGATATGTCAGGTAATTCCAGCTTTCTATAAGTGTGGTTTCGTACGACTTTCGCTCTGCTTAACCTTGTGCGAATCTTTGCTGCAACCAGGAAGTGACCGTACATTACGCCAGTAGAGTGCCTTCCATCAATTACCAGGTGATCAATCTGGTTCTTTGTCTATTGATCAGGGAATATCCAAGTAGCCTTATGGATGCCTTTGTGTTGGAATCTCGTACTACTGACAACCATATTTTTCGCCGCGGAAAAATCTAGCAGCCTGAAGACTGAATTTACCGATGGTTGGTTCGAAGACATTATCCCTTCCGAATTTAGTATTAAAATCACCTAGACCAATCTTAATGTCATGCTCAGGGCAGCGGTCGTATACTTCCTGTAGGCGCTCATAGAATATATCTATGTATGGCTTTGGCATCATCATCTTTTTCTTCTGTCGGGGCATGCACACAAATTAGGGAAATATACAAATATTTCGTTTTTATGCGGATTGTGGCTATACGTCATACATGTTTTTTTTTAATTGCTTTGGATTTTAATTTGCATTACTTTAATGCAAATGGAATAGAATTCCCATTGTTTGCAATGGCAATCAAAAACTGTTGAATTTGCATTTGCATTTGCTCTGGCAATGCAAATGTATGTTGTGGAATCGGATGCCAATTGTAATGAATATGGGAATGCTTTTAATTCTTTTGAATTTGTTAGACTGCTGGCAATTCTGGTTTTAAAGTATTTTATATGTAGAGGTTTGTGGCTTCGATAGGTATTGCTTCGTAGTACTTTCAAATTCATAAACCTGACAGTATAAAATATTTGAAACCCAAAATTGCCAGATATGAAGGAAATGCTTTGAAAATAAGTACAATTTCCAATGGTATTGATTTTTTTTTTGAATTTTCATTTCGACAGATAATTCAAATTAAACTACAAATTATAATAGTCATATAATTAATTTGCCCCATGTATGTTATACGTTCACTCATATGATTGAACCTAGAGACTAGCCGCCTTATTCATACAAAGTTGTGAGAGGTTTGAGAGACGTTTTTTGTATGATAAACTGTCTCTCAAACCTCTCACAACTTTTTATGAATAAGGCCGTAGATGTCGCAGCCTTTTGCCAACTAGAAATCCCCAACCAAATTCATGTTTTTCTCATGGTAACTGTAGTATATGTCGCAGTTTATTTTTCTTGTACATCCATGTCCTATCCATCGCATTTCCTGGATAGCGGTGAGGTCAGCTTGATAACTTTAGAGAATATCTGCCAATTGGATACTTGCACCATATCTATATATAGTTCTTACATTCCAAGTGCATATCCGTAAATCGTGGTCCTTATAGCGTTTGCGGGCGTCATCAACAAATAGGGGCTGTTTATGACGTCGATTAATAATATTCATCACCACGCTCCCGTTTATACTGTTGCCAATTCCAGTATGGAAAAGTCACTTGCAGCTACTTATATAAACGATATACTCTAATTTTTATGATTATGCTAATGCTAAATCAGAATGCTAATTAATCCGATTTAATGCCAAGACTATTTCCTTCGACAGTAACACACTGTGAAAATTTCATTACAATCGGTCTATTATTATGGGCGGTGTAACAATTTGTTAAAATGGAGCATGGTTCCATCACTTTCCACTAAAACTACTTTTCATTGTACGACCAATATATGTACCAATTCTTATCTTCGTACCTATAATGGCTCTTGAGTTATAGCAATTTAAAATTTCGAGCTATGTGGGCGGTGTCAAGCCCTTTCTACCCCCTTGCATTCACGATTTTTACCCCCTCACATTCACGATTTTGACATTAATGAGAATCTAAATTCCATTTCTTACATGTTTTTTATGAAGTGTTTTTCCTTCATTGATTAATTTATACATAGAATTGTCAACTCGCTCTTCGGTTTAATAATTGAAGAGCAGCGTACTTGTGTTTGAACGTCAAGAGAAGAATTCTGTCGCTGAGGTTTGACAAACACAGGTGGAATTGTTTCTCTGAATTTTCAAAATATGTAAATATATTAACATCGTGAATGCACAAAACTAAAAATGAAGGATATTGTTCCAAGTCGCTGACAGAAGTTCGTTTCCTCATTAAAGAAGCGCAAAGAGAAACGTCAGATGAGACGGATAACAAATCTATGTACATATAAATTAATCCTTCTTTGATTACACTGTGTGTAATTTTTTAAGTCATGGCAAAATAACCATATACGGACACCACTACGTGATAAAAGACAAAAAAAAAAAAGACCCGTGTTTCCCAATTTTTCCCAAAGTCATGCACTTTTTTTTTATGGGCCGCCAAAGATTTGGGGCCTCGGTATCATTTTCGTAAAAATGTTATCATTTTCTCAGGCTCGTATCTTGCAAACCGTTCAGAATTTCGATTTACTCTCTGAGGCAAAGTTGTAGCTCTTGTCAGAACAAAAATTGCGAACATTTAAAATCAAAAAAACTTCACCTTCCAGATCAAAATCGCAAAAAACTTAAAAAATTCGATTTTTTTTAAACTTTTTTCCCGTGTTCAGGTCCATAGGTAGCAAACCGTTCAAAATTCAAGGAAACAATCAACTACAAAAATTTACCTAAGATCTCAATAAACAAATTTCTAGAACATATAAACTTCCTAGAGATGATTCTTAACACTGTTTAGGTAGCACGCAAAAGTGAAAAATTTGCCGAAAATTTTTTAATTTCATTTTTTTTACCTTTTTCTCCTGTTCAGGTCCATAGGTAGCAAAAAATGAAATATGCCTGGCCAGAACCATGTGTTTGTCCAAGGGTTAACACCGTTTAGGCTAGCGCCTCATAGTACCTCTGCCTCCACTCAACCATGCCATGAGATTGTTATAACATTGGCGACAACACTGTATTAGGTGTGTAATTTTCACCGGTCAAGTCCACTTCGTCGAAAAACAATGTATATACTCTTTTGAATTCACTAGTTAAAAGATTATTTTCCTTCTGAAATCTTGTAGATGTTTTTTTCTGGTTTGATGACCGCAAACGTAGCAAAATAAATCAATATTTTCACACTGCATATTGAAATTGTCAGTTGCCAATGTTGTGTGCGAATTATACTGTAGCACTTTCACTTTTTTACTTTCACTTTCACTTTATAACTTTCACCGCTGAGCTCTCGTTGACGTCGCGCTGTGTAATGCCTCGATGTGAGCGTCGTGTCGCTTTTATATTGTGTGCTGCGTCCCTTGTTGCATGTGCTGAGCTTACTGCATTGCCTGTGCTGCTGCTGTCGGTGCATGATCGCGTGATACCTAAGCGCTACCTAAACGGTGTTAACCCTTGCACAAACACATGGTTCTGGCCAGGCATATTTCATTTTTTGCTACCTATGGACCTGAACAGGAGAAAAAGGTAAAAAAAATGAAATTAAAAAATTTTCGGCAAATTTTTCACTTTTGCGTGCTACCTAAACAGTGTTAAGAATCATCTCTAGGAAGTTTATATGTTCTAGGAATTTGTTTATTGAGATCTTAGGTAAATTTTTGTAGTTGATTGTTTCCTTGAATTTTGAACGGTTTGCTACCTATGGACCTGAACACGGGAAAAAAGGTAAAAAAAATCGAATTTTTTTAAGTTTTTTGCGATTTTGATCTGGAAGGTGAAGTTTTTTTGATTT
This sequence comes from Phaonia tiefii, assembly GCA_963931995.1. Classification (NCBI taxonomy): domain Eukaryota; kingdom Metazoa; phylum Arthropoda; class Insecta; order Diptera; family Muscidae; genus Phaonia; species Phaonia tiefii. The sequence goes on from OZ008369.1 coordinate 67,366,732, forward strand.
TATATGTTCGCAATTTTTGTTCTTTATGACAAGAGCTACAACTTTGACTCAGAGAGTAAATCGAAATTCTGATTTGCAAGATATGAGCCTTGAGAAAATGATCACATTTTTACAAAAATGATACCGAGGCCCCAAATCTTTGGCGGCCCATAAAACAAAAAGTGCATGACTTTGGGAAAAATTGGGAAACGCGGGTCTTTTTTTTTTAGTCTTTTATCACGTAGTGGTGTCCGTATATGGTTATTTTTTTTCGTGTTGCACTGTGTTACACAGTACAACACATAAAATTTGCACTCCGATTTCACTTCACTTTCTGAAACTAACAAAATGGCATTTGGGGTTTCTCTGGATTCCCTCGAATTCAAATACCCTCAGCATAATTACAGGTAGAGACCATAGAATAACACATACCATAGAAGCTTTTATTCACTCAATAAATTAAACGTCATAGGTACGATGGAAAGTAAACATTGGATGGTGGCAAATATGGATTCAATAATACCAGATAGTGGCAATAGTATACAGCGATCAACAAAGGAACAACAACCGAATTTCGTGTTTTTGTGGCAAACTAGTTATGTTAAATACAATACAAATGTATACCAACGATAGAAGTCAACAAAAAAGTGCAAAATACATTTGAATTTTACAGTTCTACACCAAAACGACATGAAAAAGTTAAGTGAACATATTTTGTAACTCCACCTGGTGTAAGTTAATTTTAAATTTAATTGCTCTCATTTCCACAAACCTACGATGAAGAGTGTGAAATGAAACGTCAGATGAGAGAATAAGTTTATCTATGTATGTGTTATTCTATGGGAAAAACGTAGCCTATACTTATTTTATCTTTTTTTAAAGTACGAGTATGAACTGTAAGAAATTTATATCAAAAATTACCACTTCCATACTAAATTGGAAGAACCCAAAACCACAAATACGCTTTACATTGTTTCAAAAAAATATTTCTTCATAAAACAAATTTCTACAATGATTTTCATTTTTTTTTTTAATTTTCGGAATATATTGTTTTAATTACAAGCTATTATAAACCATACAAAAACTCAAATGAAGTAATAGCTAGCGAATTCAAGAACCTTCTGGTCGTTGTTGTTGTTGCTTATGCGAGCTGGTACGTTGTTACAATGCATACTTTCAGGCGCAGCACTAACCGCCCTGTTATTTACATAATGTGTGTAGGGTCATTAAGAGCAAGCAAAAGCTTTTACTTATCTGTAACACTGCCCCCCCACTTAAGCCTGTTCGTCTCGAGCAGGCTCAACCCCCCAGTTTTTCCATACAGGGCTAGTCTTTCCAACTGCACGACTTTCATTTTAGCTCTTGGACTTTGGCTTTTCGGGATTCTATAAACCACGTCATTTATTCGTTTGACAACCGTGTAAGGGTCTTCCCAGTGGGTCTGAAGTTTTGGAGATAAACCTTTCTCGCGCTGTGGGTTGAACAGTAAAACTAGCTGGCCTTCATGGAATCCTTCTGAATTTGCCGATTGATCATACCTGGCTTTCATCTTATTACTGACCATCTTCATTCTGCTGCGAACAAACTCGTGAAGTTCGTTAAGCTCTCCTGGGATACCATCATTCTCCCCCCATGTCGGGTGTTATGCAGTTGCCTAACTCCAAATTTTCTTCGGGACAGATGACACTAGCTGGTGTTCGGGCAGTAACATCCTGGGTGGCCGACCGGTTGCTAGAAGGAATTTTGGTATGCGTTCGTCCCAGAATTTTCTATCCTTACTGACGACCTTGCTCAAATATTCTTCAAGAGCTTGATTAAATCTCCCCACCGTGCCGTCAATCCGAGTGCGCAATGATGTCGTTCTCATACTACCAATTCCATTCCATTCCTTTCTTTCAAGATGGCAGATTCAAAATTCCTGCCCTGCTCTGAATGCAGTTCTAAAGGTACACCAAAACGACTTATCCAGTTCTTCACGAAAGCTTTGATTATTGTTTTCGCTTCTTTATTCGGAATAGCGTACACCTTGGGCCATTTACTGAAGTAGACCATAACGACTAGGGCATATTGGTTCCCAGGGCTACTTGTTGGATATGGACCAGCCACACTCATGGATATTCGCTCGAAGGCAGCACTTGAGCTCTCCTGATGTCTCTGTCCCTGATGTTCTTTAGTTGTCAAGCACTGGGTGCAGCCTGCAATCCACTCGGATACAGCTTTTTGACGACCAACCCAATAGAAACGTTCACTTAGTTTTGCCTTTTCCGAGGTGCCTACCACTCGGACCATTATGAGATTCTGCAATTATCTCTTTCACTTTACACGGTATAGACAGCCATCTAGCAATCTCAGGCTATTCCACTGGGCCCAATATGATTTTAAAACGGGGCTTTCTGAAGCGATTTCATTCCGCGTTAATTGTCTATCCTCTTCCTTTGCCAAAATAATTTTTTCCAATACAGGATCACTTCTCTGTGCCGTGAACCACTCGTCGTCCGATTCAATTCGCAGGGATCGGACGTCAATAATGTGTCGGTCATTTACTCGTCCGGTATCGGCCGTTATCGCTGGAGATCTTGACCGTTTTCTCAAGTCTCTACAGTCCTGCCCTATATGGCCACGTTCGCCATGATTGTCACCTTTAAATTTTGTTGCTTGCCAAAGCGCTTTCGTGAGAATCCGAATCACTTCTTTCAGTTCTCTAACGGCGCCTTTGAAATCTTTCTACTCTTCGCACATGATGTGTCTGTTGACTAGAAACAACCTTCGCCATCTCTAAACGTCAAATGGTGTAGAGCCATCGAAACTGGGAGCTTTCAGTCTACTAGAGGCTTCAGAAATTACTCGCACTGGCCCCTCTTGTAACTGAAGTTCATTAATTTTTCTTTCAAATTCACTTACATCATTTTCGACTTTCTCAAACATATTCTCGACGTGCTCAATCTTCTGTTCAACTTCTTCGAACTTCTGTTCGACGTTTTCGAATTTCTCATTAACATGTATTTCCATGTTGTTCATAACTTCCGAAATTTGTTGAAGTTTGTCATTTGTGGCGTTAGATGTCTCTTGCATTAATCTTGAATTTTTGCTCAATTTCTCGTCCACAATTCTAGAATTCTCGTCCACAATTCTGGAATTCTCGCCAAACTTCTCGTTCATAATTCTAGAATTTTCACCAAATTTGCCATCATGGCAGCAAACATTGTAGAAACATCTACATTACCAGTTGCTTCTTTTGCACAACCCTCCATTTCGTCTTTGCACTCGAACTGATATGTGTCAATGTTGATGTTTCGGCGTTTAAATTCTTCTATTAATCGTCTCTGCAGCTCTACCTCATTACCAGCTGTCGGTTGATCCAATTTACTCAACTCCTTTTTTAGTTGTTCAACTTTGAGTTCTTCAAACTTCATCGTTGTCCTTAATTCGTAATTTCACTTCTGACACAAATGTCCTTATTCGTACTTTTTGCGTTGTTTTATTCCCAATAATAAAACAAGATTCGTTTTCAATTACGATAATTACAACGGTATAACATCCTTTTATTTTACTTATATAGTACAACAGTTTACTTTATTTACACCACTTTAATAAGTCTTATATTTTCCTATCAAATCGCGTTGCTTACTTTACGGGGTTTAATCACAAACTGACTCTCCATTCCAAAGACCTACGCTATTTATACCAACTCACCATACTCAAATGAAGTTATATCTAGCGAATTCAAGAACCTTCTAGACGTTGTTGTTGCATATCTTTGTAGAATCATCTGGAATGGTGGAGAATTATCTTAACTGAGGCGAATTCATATTCGAGCTGGTACGTTGTTACAATGCATACTTTCAGGCGCAGCACTAACCCCCCTGTTTACATAAAGTTAGTAGAGTCATTAAGAGCAAGCAAAGCTTTTACTTATTCGTAACAATATTATTGTTTTATGAAGCAAAATAAAAACGTCCGGTGGGTTTTCAATCTAAACATTCGATATTTGTTAGAAAATATTTAAAACAGAAATTATAAAAAAAATTTGTTAATGGAAAATTGTGCAATATCTAAAAAATTATGCTAAAAATATGACGAAAAATATATTATGTTGGAAAAATTTCCAAAAACGATATACAAGTAGACAGTCAAAATGTCTCTTCACTCAAATGCCAACAAACAAAACGAGTGAAACCCTAGTACTTCTCTACTCTCTCTCTTACTCTCTTCATTGAATAGTTCAAAACACGATCAGCTTTTTGATAGTGTTATTGTATATAACTATACAAATTCCAACCATGTTGAAGTAAAATTACATAAACTATGCAAAAAGTATGAAATAAGCAAGATATGACGCGAGAGAGAAATGCGTTTGAGTGAACTCCTAGCACTTTTTGGTTCTCTTTTACCAGGGTTGCCAAGTTGCGCACATCTTCTGGTCGTCTGCTCGTGTAATGAAATCAATATTGTAACAAAATCAATAGAACTCTTCAAACTTTGTTCAATTTAATTTGTACTCAGTGAACATTTCTTTCGTACATAAAAGTGCATTCACTTTATTTCCATCCATCATTCGCAAGCGAAACATTTTCGCCAAATTTATGGCGGATGTGTAAGTTAGCACACCTATCGCGTGAAAGCGTTTCACTTCATCTAATAAGCGAAAGCCAGCACAGTGGTGTTAGGTGACGATATATCTAGCGAGGGTGAAAACAGCTTTGTTTCAATTTTTTAAATTTGTATTTATTATCGTATTATTTCTGCCTAAATGACTTATTTAATGCAAATATATCCCACTAGTTGGATTTGTTAAACATTGCCTCCCAATTATTACTTCTTTTTATCTGTTTCAACAACTTCTGATGGCGGATTAGCATTGCGGAAGTTGGGAAATTGTTCCCAAGGAGCAGATAAATCGAATTTCCTGAATTCCTGAGCCAACTCCAAAGGTTCACAGACAACACGTTTTTTCTCGTCATCATAACGCAACTAAAAGCAAAACAATCAAATTATAGTACCACATTCGTACAGTTCTATAGTATTAATGTCGTACTTCTACATATCCGGACAAAGGAAAATCGCGACGTTGTGGATGACCCTCAAACCCGTAATCGGTAAGAATGCGGCGCAAATCTGGATGATTAGCAAAAAACACACCATACATGTCATAGATTTCGCGCTCATACCAGTTGGCAGCCTTGAACACCTCATTGCATGAATCCAAGGGTGTCAATTCGTCGGTGTAGGTCTTAACGCGAATACGTGAGTTGTATCGCAGCGACAAAATGTTATAGATTACTTCGAATCGATATTTGCGACTTGGCACATCCATGCCACCAATATCCACTAAATTGGCAAATTGTGCCTGATGGTGATCCTTTAGGAATTGCAACACAGGAACAACGCCTTCGGGTGCTATTAATACCTCCAGTTCATCACCAGAAGTCAATTGAACTTTTTGCACATATTTAGGCAAACACTCGGCCACATAACGACCAAAGTCAGAGAGATTGCTGCGGACTAAGTCGTCTGGTTTGCGGATAGTTGCTGTAGAATAACTAATTTAAAATAGACGAGCTTTTCACACATTCAATCTTTATATTACTTACGTTTATCAGCCTTTTTGGAATCCGCCGCAGAGCTGGACAAGCGAATGGCTCCATTTGAAGTTGCTGCGGTAATGCCTGTTACAAAAGTTAAGTAGCTTTTACATAAAGTTGATAAGTTTTAGATGACATGATTACCATTTCTTGCAACGACTTGCGAAGCCAATTTAAGTCCAAAATTCCTTATTAAACTTGTCATCTTTCAGGATATTTGACTGTTTCACCTCTATCGTGGAAAAAAATCGTCCCTTTGACAGTTTATGTAATATGGTGGAATAGCAAAAAGTCTGTCGAACATCTGTTTATGTTGTGGGAATGGATGGGAAATAAATGGTTAGATGTGAACGCAGCAAACATGAAACAAGTCTATTAAGCTGGCCACAGACCATGGTAAAATAAGTAAGGTAAACGCAGTAGGAATTGTTACAAACAAAAACAGGCATTTTGTTATTGTTTGGTGTTCATAATCTGTCAAATTTTCTACATGTATGTATTTACTGTGAAAGTAAACAAAAAAGTACAAAAACAAAATACATGTGAATTTGACATAAGAGGAACACCTAAGCAAGAAAACTGTTCAAATCAACTGTTCTAACGAGTTTACCTTACTTATTTTACCATGCCACAGACTTTGGATTTGTGTCTTTACCTTTTCTCCACACAATTTTGGTTATTGTGCCCAGGCACTAAAATTTTACTAATGGCAGTGTTTGTAAACAAACAATTGTCATTTCTCAACGAAATTGCTCAAAAGCTAGTGTGAACGATTTCAATTTCGTTAGACAATTTCAATCCGAAATTGTCAATTTCGTGGCAGCTGAACAAGGCATTAGGTATTTTCCCGTACTTTTTTAATAGTAATAGTTCACGCTGCCACGAAATTGACAATTTCGGATTTAAATTGCCGAACGAAATTGAAATCGTTCACACTGGCATTTGAGTAATTTCGCTTAAAAATGACAACTGTTTATTTACAAACCCTACCATGAGTAAAATGTTCGTGTCTGGACACAACAACCAAAATTTTGCCAGAAAATGAATGAAAACAATACACTAAATTAGTAGCGCATGAATTTGAATAGCCTATTCACACTTATACCTTGTTCACGCTGCCACGAAATTGACAATTTCGAATTGAAATTGTCGAACGAAATTGAAATCGTTCACACTGGCATTTGAGCAATTTTGATGCAAAATGACAATGGTTGTTTACAAACATTACCATTAGTAAAATGTTAGTGTCTGGACACAATAACCAAAATTCTGTTTGGAAATGAATGAGAACAATAAAATAAATGAATGATACATGAACTTTAACGTGAAGAACTGATTCACCATGGTTTATAGTTTATTTTCACTACTCCATGTCGATGAAAACTTAAAATTTCAATTTGATGAATGAGGCGGCATACAATTGTTTTGTTTTTGTTGTAATTTCAGTCACCACGTGTTCGGTGAACAAAGCCGACCCATAATTATCGACGGCGTTGGAGCAACAAAACAAAAATATTCGACGGCGGCAACTGAGTTTTTATTAAATGTGATTTTTCGGCAGACGTTACTTTTAGTCTCATCTCGTTGGCTCTGTAAAAAATAGATATTTTTTAGTACTTCGAGCCTTTAAAAGCGGCTTAGGCGATACTATCGGCCAAGATTTTAAGTCGAAGCGTACCTTAATGACGACGGCGTAAACTCCAAAAAATTAATTACGACGGTGGGACACCGGAAAATTTTCTGGCGGCTTCGTTCTCCTGCATATGTGCAAAAAAAATACTAAGTTAATTTTTTTGGTTGGTTGAAATATATGAGAAATTGAACAATTTCAACTCGATTTCAGCCCAAACGGCGAAAGACTTCAATTTCGCGGCAGCGTGAACAAGGCATTACGTACATTTTGAGGGAACGCATGGAAAATATTTTGAAAAACGGAACAAGCGTTCACACTTGCAACATCTTCCAACCATGGTAAAATTATCTATCGCGTAAACGCGTCAGCCCAGCTGACTTGTGGTTTTTTCATATTTCCGTGGGTAAGCTGTCAAATTTGTATTTATTTCTTTTTGTTTGTTAATAAAATTCATAGAATTTCAATCAAAATGCAATTTATAGCACAGATTTTGTATCGAGTAAGATAATCTTATGAAATTTTTCACATTTTGTGTACGTTATGATTTTCATTATTCAGCTAATTTTGACGGCTTAACCACGGAATTTATAATGCAAATGTCTAATAAATATATTATTTGTTTATTTTTATTATTTGTGACAAATAAAAAGCGGACTTAAAATGGTTTAAGAAATACAATAATGTAATTGTATTATCTGCTTGGGTCCTAGGGATCATAAAAATGGATTATATCTGTCTTCATACGTTTATGTGTTTGCATTTCATATTAATTACAATTGCTTTCTTTTCTACATTTTTTTAGTCAAGATGTATTTGTAGCAGGTGATATTCATCGCAAATGTATACCAACAATACAAGCCAATGCGAATTAACTAAGGTGGAGGCACTAGATGTTGTTAATGTTGTTGGGCAAATTCAGGCATATTGAGAAGGGGTTCGGTTGTCAAAATCAGCTGATTGTGAGTGTGCATTTTTAATGAACTGCAGACATATGCACACATGGCAGAAAGCAAATAATTAAATTGTCAGTTTAGTGTTCACCGATAAGTTCAATTGTGGAAAATTTATCTTTATAGTCCCCATACACTATGCCATCATGTATAAAGCATACACTACACCATCCTAATTGTGCAATCAGCATTTCTATAAATCTCCTGCACGTGATAAGTTGTCAATTTAATATAATTAAAGGTATGGATAACGATACAATTTGTGCTGCAATTATTACTTCTATTATTTATTTCCATTATTATTATTTTCCATAAGCACGCCATAGATTTGTATAAATCTAAAAATTCGTTCCAAAATTCTTTTTAGTTTGTGGTATTCATGGTGTGCGTTGATGTTTAGTGAAACTACGCCATCGTGAAATTTTTGTAATTTTTTCTAATTATGAAATTTTCTTCTAGTGATGGACTTAAAATTGTCGAATAATGTTGGATGAAACAGAGTGAGATAGGAACATTTTCCAAAGATGTTGAGCTCCCAAAGTGTTAAATTTGTATGGGGAAATGTTAGCACTGTGGAAAATTTATTGAAGATGTAAGATGGGACCTAGTGTGAAAAGGCTATTACATGAAACACCGATTCTACACGGTTTACAGTTTTTTCTTATGTAAATGTCGATGAAAACTTATAATTTCAATTTGATGAATGAGGCGGCATACAATTGTTTTATTTTTGTTGTCATTTTGTAACTATGTACGTGTTCATTCAACAAAGCCGTATTTTGTTATTTTACTTTTTTTTGCTTAAAATAACGTACTATCCAATGCAACAATTTTTTTTATAATTTTTAGAGAGTAAGCCGTATAATAGATATAAGCCTTTTCTTTATATTTTATTGACAGTGTTTATATTAATAGAATTTAAACTTATATTTTCTATATAAATCCATTTTAGAAAATTATCTGATTCTAGTTACAAGTTGGTTTGTTTCCATTTTGCAAAATCTTCTCCTTTTTTCTCCTCTCTCATACCATCTAAAAACTTTTGCTGGTTTTGCCTATTTCATTTGTTCGAATTTGATTTTGTTACAATTGATCCTGGAACGGAATGGAATGAAATTCTGCTGGTTTTGAAATCTTTTTTTTTTCTTCTGTTTTCTTCACGCCGAATAAAATAGCTGTACTTATTATTATTATTATTTATTAATAAATATATTTGAAAAATGCATATACATATGTACGTATTCATAAAAAAGTTACATTATTTATCTATATTAGGCATAACATTTTTGTTGTGAGCCTGATTGGCAAAATACTAAGAAATGATTCCATTAAATTAATTCATTATTGCTTTTTTTTGATTTACAAATTTAAGTATATTACAAAGAAATATTTTTTATCAAACAAATTCATTGATTATTAGATTTTTATAATTTGAACATACTTCAATGTATTTATACAAGTTGTAGAAATTACAGCCATTTAAAATATTAAGAACTTCATCTATATTTAGTAGGGATCGACCAAAATATTTCCGCCTAAATTCATTAAATACAGGACAAACTCCAATAAAGTGGCATGTATTTTCCGGTTCTTGCAAATTGCAGATTGTGCATAGTGCAACTGAGTTGTTTCCGAAGGACCTGGCATTTAAATTAAGCAGTCCACCTCTCGCACTAATTATTAAACTGGTGTTACGTGATGATAAATTAGTAGTGAGCAGTGGCATAACGTTGAAATTAAGTTGTGAATAAAGGTCGTGATGTTGGGAAGTGGTTGCGTTCAGCATATAATTTTCACGTTCTTTCGTTTGCAGTAAGTTTAAAATTGTTTTCCAATGGGCGCATAAAGGTGTGTTAGTATCAATTGGTGTAAATTGAAGAAGTCGGCAGAGGTTAGACCACTCTTTAGCCCATAACACTTTTTGTGCTATAATACTCTCTGCTAGTATACGAGATAAGCGTTGGTTGTTCATACTCAATATTTCATTTATGTATATAAAGTGTAGTTTCAGCGTAGAGAGATACATGGATTCATATCCGGTTTCCGGATGTAACATATATTTGGGGGTTGTAGTTGGGAGATATAGCATCTTCTTAATAAAAAATCGAAACAGCTTCTCTACATCATCATATTTTTCATATCCCCAGATTTGAGCTGCGTAGAACATAATGGATCTAGAGGCAGCGTGGAATATTTTGAGTTTGTTGCTTTTCGATATATTTGGATGACTTATGTATTTAGACCAAGTCGAGTTTATTATTTTGAGGCAGTCAATTTGTTGTTTAAGTGTTTTTTGAAAGACAGGTTAAACGCAATGTTGACTCCAAGGTATTTGTATGTGTTGACTATTTCTATAATTTCTTCGCCAAAATGCCATTTTAGATTTTTAGAGATTCTAGTTCCTGAGCGGAATACTAATATTTTGGATTTATCCAAACTAACTTTTAAACACCACGTGGTACAGTATGAATGTAAGGCATAAATCATGTCTTGTAAGCCTGTCGGGGTATCCGATAACACAATGTCGTCAGCATATAGCAGTATTTTTACATTTGTGTTGGCGACATTTACACCATTTGGTAATACATCGACTAGGTCGTTTACATATAGTGAAAATAGCAAGGGGCTTAAAATGCAACCTTGCTTGACTCCAAGTTCAACCGGTAATGTTAGATAGTTGCCATCCCAAATTTGGCATTCAGTTTTCTCATACGAACACTGCAAATATCTTATGATTTTGGATGATAAACCGAGGCACGATAGTTTATAAAACAAGCAATTTCTGGGTATTAAATCAAAAGCAAATGAAAAAATGGACGAAGAATGCATAAGTATTTTTGCCATTCAATTTATTCAAATTTGCAATGTTTACCAGATTGTAAATATTGCATACTGTATCTATTAACGACAAACCACGGTAATTTGACGGCAGGTTTGGATCACCTTTCTTGAAGAGTGGTATTAAAATAGATTTACGAAAATTTGATGGTATTTTTTTCATGCAAAAATATTTTGTTGAATACAGATAATATCTGACTGATGAAACATTCGGGAGCATATTTATAAAATTCATAACTAATTCCATCCTGCCCGGGCGCTTTATTTTGTTTTAAAGATTTTATTACCGAAGAAATTTCACAAAATTCAATGGGGGAGTCCAGCAACGCATCGGTAAAGTAAGGCATGGACCAGCTGATTGTGTGGGTATTTTCTGTATTTCGCAGCACAGCGCTAAAATAGCGATAAAAATCATCTGTAATCGTACACGTGCGCGTTTTCAACGACTTTGATAGCTTCCACCATTCACTAGAGCATTTTACTGTATTTAATTGCTGTAAATTTTTGTTATATAATTCCAATTCTTTTGCATTACATAACTTCAAATATTTAGATTTAGCTGTGAAGTAACGCTGTTTGTTCACCGTTGTGTGTGATTTTCTATATACTCTGAGTTTTTTCAACATATATTTACGAGAACGCCAGCACATCCAATCAAACCATTTTTGCTTGGGCTCAAAATACATTTTATTTTCTTCCTTCACAGTCGCTTGTTTGACTTTATTCGTTATTTCTGTAACCAATTCATTTACCGAGACATCTGCTTGTATATCGACTTGAGCAGTAAGTGAACTGAAATTTTCTGCGTAATAGCTGCACTTGCTGCCATGTTGTCCCAAAAACACCACCCTCTATAGCATAGTAAAAATACTATTCGCAGTAGATACAACAAAAATTGTGGGCAACAACAACAGGCATTTTGATTCTGTTTAGGCTCTCCTCATGTCAAAATCAACACATACGTATACCAACAAATAAATGTAAACAGACACAAAACCTTTGAATCTGACAGAAGCGGCCAACTAAACAACGAGAACAAATTGTAATCAGCTGTCTACCGAGTGTACCTTCTCATTCTACCATGCCCTATAGATACTTCTCGACAAAACAGATAGAAAAATTAAAACAATTGTAATAATAGGTCTGTTTTTTATTTCCTGCTAAACTAATTTTGGACGACTTTGTATGGGGAGCTAAGCGATATTAATCTATTTTACAAAGACGTCGAAAAATTACCTTAGCGGTAAATAAAGAAACACGCTTAATACTACGAAATTAAAAAAAAATTGACAGGCCATTCTTAAGTTTTTCAATCCCTGATCCCCAATAGATAATACCAGCTGGTTTCGATGACACAGATGATCGACATCCAAGCTGCAAATATGATACAGGCTGAAATTTAATACGAATTGAAGAAAGGGATTTTAAACTTAATTTTATTGAAACTTACGACTTTTAAAATAACTTTATATGCAATAAATTAGTTTGTGTTTTTTTCGCAGTCGAACAATCTGTGTTTCGCAGTCAAACAAATCTGTGTTCTATATAGGGGTGGGTCACCCTTATCATTTAGGGGTATGAAAAATAGATGTTTGCCGATTCTAAGACCTACCCGATATGCACACAAAATTTCATACAAATCGGTCCAGCCGTTTCGGAGAAGTTTAACGCCAAACAATCTGTGTGACCGCAGTCGGACAAATCTGTGTGATCGCAGTCGGACAAACTGTGTTTGGATATATTCACTTTGCGAATTTAGTCCCTACCCGCGCCTATAGATGTTAACACATCAAAAATAAAGAAATTACACATAGGGATGGGGATGCGTATGTGGTTAGTTTTTCTCCAGAAATTAGTTTATGTTTATATATCTACATGTATGAGTGTGTACCCGTGCAAACCATCTCTTTAACTTTCTGTGCGGTATGAGTATGAAATAATCAAGATATGACGCGTGAGAGAAATGCCTTTGAGTGAATTTCTAGCACTTTTTGGTTCTAGATCGTCTTTGAACAAAAGTACTATTCGTTCGTAGTGTGAGATAAAACAGCGTTTCATAAACCAAATCAAACATTTTTTCTTGATTCCTGGACAAATAAGAAAAAAAATAAACGTATGGGAAATCAAGCAAATTTCAACAAAAGTGGTAAGAAAATCAATGCCAGTGCGAATGCTGTATAAAGTAGATTTGTCTGTCGCCTAGAGTGAAGTCCACGTAATCAGTTTTATATTTTGTTCACATCCAACTTTTTTCTGACAGACATCATTTGAAACAACAATTATTGAATTTTATTATTATGAAAAAATCGCACGATTTACAACTTTTTTATTTTATCGGTTATCGGTTAATAATATTTTGAGATAATTAGCTTTCCCGAAAAAGATAAGTTAAAAACTCGAGAATCCGACCCCTACTGTTAACAAGATTACAGGTGTCGAATATATCCACATCGTTGGAAAGACACACCGACAAGCTTTCCAATGTGTTATACGGAAAAGAAATAGTGGATATAGATGTAATTATGTATCCCAACTCTGGGCCGTCGACATATGGTATCGACGATGGTATCAATTCAGGCACAGTAGTTAGGTATCTGATGATGAATTTATCACGGAGTTCGAAACTAGTCATGCCAGTGAGTGTGCTTAACTAATTTGTCTATTATTCCAACAAAAACCAACCTGACCGTGTAAACTTGTATGAATTTCTCATACATTAACTAAAAAGTAACAAAATCGGGCATTAATTTCAATTTCAAGCACGTAACTGACACTAGTCCGGCCTTAAAAAAATCTATACCACAGAAAAACTCAACTCTGTAATATAGTAAAAACTCACCTCAAAGCACTGCAATAAAAAAACGTCTGTTCTTGTGTTGGATTATGGTTTTCACGTGTTCACATTGACAATTTTTCTTCAGATTCGACAGATCGTCAAATCCGTTTGATAATCTGAACTCCACTTAACAATCAAACAGTTTCGAAAACCAAACTATTTAACTAACAACAAGTGAACACATTCTCAGATTTCTGTCACAGTAGATATTTCGTCAAATAAATCTGATAATGATACGTAATGATGCGTTTTATGGCTAGTTTGTTAAAAAATTGCGTAAAAATTATTTTTCAACTATATATTGGGTTCAAGGTGCCGCAGTCGATAATTTTATATCTTCTTCAAACTGTGTACATAGTGTCATCGCTAACTGCTGCTACATATAATAACAACTCTGTGTACGCGTTTCATTTCGTAGCGTCACTCTTGTTTTTAGGTTTCCAACACCTCCAATACCCATTTGACCCATTTTATTTCATTTCGTAGTGAGACGAGAAACGCGAAATTGACGTAAAATTTCAGATTCCAATTTTTCATTAACGGGGAAAAAACGCAGAGAACATAAAACAAAATATAAACAATCACTCGAATACGGACCACATTATCTTGAAATTAATTTATTTAAAAGCAAGTGTAAATTCCACTTACACACTGCTGGAGGATATTATGAACCATTTAAAGTGGATGGGCCATTCGGCAACCATATTAGATATACATAAAAATTTGCGAGCAGACTTACAGACGTGTGAAGTGACGTTGGTAGCCAAGGGCCACTCTGTAAAGGCACATCGTTTCGTTTTATCATCATGTAGTGATTTGTTGAGAACTCTGCTGAGCGATATTCCCTTAGGGCAAGAATGCGCTATTATGGTGCCGGACATAAAGGGCCAGTTGTTGGATAATGTGTTGGCTTTTATCTATTTGGGAGAATGCTCGCTGTCCTCATCGAATTTATCAGAGTTTCTTGAAGCTATTAATGTTTTGGGCATAAAGAGTGCAATTAGTTTTGAATGCAATACAAATGCTCTTCAGGCTGCTCAACAGCACCAAAATCAAGGCAACAACAATGAAGTGGTGTCATCCCCATCTACCGGTAGTCTGATGGATGGGGGCACAATGACCGCTGTGAGACATGTAAGTGCTGGTGCAACATTGCCTGGTACCAGTGTTTCAATGCAACAAGAGGAATTGCTTGAAAATCAAACGGTTGTACATGCGGATACACAAACAGTTTCAACTAGTTCTAATGTCATTGCTGCGGATGCTACCAGTCGAGAACTAGAATTTTTAGATGTATACCATGAACCTCAACACAAGATTACCTACTCCATTGAACATGTGCCTGGCTCAACGGGCGGAAATGAATTTATACTTACTGAGAACTCTGGCACATTCACATTGACTCACCACAATCATAAACTGGAATCTAATTCTAGTGCAGAATCCACCAATATGGAGGTGACAGAAGACGAGGCATGTGAATCTCATATCATTGAGGAGTATAGCAGCGGAGATGAACCCTTAATACATATCGCAGAAGCCACAGCGAATGTGTCAGTTCCAGTTCAAACGGCAAGTTTAGCAACCACCACCTCAAGCACTGCTCCAATCATACAAGTTAAACCTAAACTCAAAACTATAAAGCTTAAGAGTCATTCGACATCCACATCTGCAAATATACCTAAAATAGAGCGAATGAACACAACTATAGATAATTCTCAAAATACCGAAGATCCCATGTCGATGTTACATTCTTCCAGTACAGATGATGGTTTTACGTTAATAAAGGTTAACAGCGCTAACGACTCTCTTGGCAATACCACTCATGAATCCGTTGATTTCTCCATGAACTCCTCAGGATTGACAGCTGCCGATATGGCATACCAGGCTATGGCTAATGAGGGCATGTCCTTACCGAAAGCCGCTGTAAAATTCAATGTATCTAAATCTGAACTATGGAGCCGTGTACGAAGAACTGGTGTAGAAAATCTACACAAGTCACAAAAGCTTGATCCTGAGAAATTGGATGTTATTGAGATGGCAAGTCAGGCGGTAATCAGTGAAGGTCTTTCCCTCCAAAAAGCTGCAGTGCGCTTTGATATCTCTAAAACTGTACTATGGCGAAGAGTGCGCAAACATCCACAGTACATGAAAACAACGAAAGAGAATCCAATTATTTCAAAAGCATATGAACGTTTAAAGTCGGGGGAATCTCTAAAAAGTATATCACAAGATCTATTTATACCCATGTCCACGTTGCATCGGCACAAAGTACGTTTATCGCAAACTGGCCAACTGCCCGACTTTGTCACATGCAAAAAACGCGACAGCATGTCCAAAGATGATTTGAAAATTAAACTTGCAAAAGCTGTACATGCATGTGTTCATGAAGGCATGTCGCAAAATCATGCTGCAAATCTCTACGAAATCTCCAAAAGCACTCTATGGCGTCACCTTCAACGACGGGTCGCCGAAGCTGAAGCTGCTGAGACATCGGAGGGTGCCGTAGACGAGTCAATGGGTGAAGAAGAGGAAATCAAAGAAGAAGTTATCCTATCTTAAACCAGAGCGGGGAGAGAGACATGAGACCTCGGTGGAAGCTGTTGACAACGCTTTCCTTTCCGACTACTTTATAACTAAAAATTATATAATTTATTTTACGTCATCATCAAGTGTAAATATCTATTAGTAAAGCAAACGTAAACTATATTAATTAAATTTAGACCACAGAACCGAGAGTACTATTTAATACAAATAATAGTGTGTATGTTTGTCCTGTTTTATTAAAATCATTAAATGTAATTATTGTACATATAAAAATATACTAATTAATGTTTACAGTGGAAACCTTAAAGATGGTCAATTTACAAAAGTAAAAATACGATGTAATATACATACATATGTACATGTTCTGTACAAATTAAATTTTTCTAAAAAATCGGCGATGAGCAATTAATTTCAAAACAAATTCTTTGGAACATTTGTATGCACAGTTCCGCAAAATATTGGTTCTTAAGCCCGGTATTCAGTTGTTTTCGTTTCCATATGAAGTACGTGTATACAAATTAACGAAAATTTTATGAGCCGAATATTTCGTTCACTTTTCATTTGCTTAGTACTCAGCTCTTCGCGAAAATTTCGTAGGCAAACTCAATTACAGGGTTGTTACGCCAAATCATTTCGTACGAAAAGTTTGGGACAGGAATTCTGATAATTTTAACAACCAACAGCAACACGACATGCGTTAAAAATAAAATGGAGGGCGTAGGGGAATTATAAATGAAATATTTGCAAGGTAAATCAAAGATATGTATGTGGTAACTCTACGCAAGAAACATTTCCGTTTAGATTTACAATTTCTTACGAAAATTTCGCCAGAACTGAATACGGGGCTTTAATATAATAAACTTTACGAATTAAATTAAAGTCTATGTTTGACATTTAATATTAAGCGTGTTTTGGTTACACCACTTGCTTATATATTCGCTTGTTTTGTATGAAGCACTTAGCGAAGACTTAGCGAGAACTTAGTGACGAGAATCATTTTCGCTAAGTTTAAACAATTTTTTTTGACATCTTTTGCCGTTTTCAACCCTTCTTCATATTTGTGAATAAAATGATTTATCGCTAAATTGCCGTTTTCTTTGCAACTTAGCAAACGACTATTATTATTTTCCGGCTTAAGTCTGGTATTCAGTTTTTATGAAATTTTCGTTGCCATAATTTCGTTCACTTTTCATTTGCTTGGTACTCAGCTCTGCGAAAATTTCGTAGGCGAAATCAATTACAGGGTTATTACTAGGGTACCCATTTAATCGGGGTTTTTGATTAATCGGTTAATTGTTAATCGGAAATTTCAATCCGACAATTAACCGAACAAAACGCAATCAAATTATTCGAATAAAATAAAACAACAACAAAAATAAAACAGCGTTCAAATATTGTACTAGGCACATTTATTAAAACAAAACTAGACGTAACAAAATCAACTTCATTATATAAGATATGTAAGTACAATTCACAAATAGTAGATGCAGCAACAAGAAAATTAGTGCCTTTTGGTACCAAGCCAAAATTAAGAAAATCTCAAAGTTTGGACCCAAAAGTGCCACGACTTCGGATACCTCCCATACAAAGGGTAGGGTCGCTCTGAAACTATAACACACTATTCGATAGATTAATTTTTACCAAAATTTTGGGAATCATAATTTTCTGACTATTATCTTTATTGTACACAGTTTGACCAGAATCGGACCAGGCTTTTTGGTACCCCCCATACAAAGTGACCAGCGGGTCTTGAAATTTCACCAGGCTATTACAGCCAATTTAATGAACCAATTTTGAGACAATTTTATTTTTTTATTTATGTCTAGGAGCCAAAGCACTGTGCGACGCTTTCTCTCAACAAACTATTAAATCTGTTCGAAATGTGTGTAAAGTTATGAAATTTGTTCTCAAATCGTTGTCATATGTGTTGCCGCATTGTAGGAGTGTTTCAAGACGGACTTCTTCCCATAAACACGTACTTATATTTTATTAATCGATTAATCGCACTGATTTGTTCGATTTAATCGTTAATCGAAAAATTAATTATTAAAATGTTCGGTTCATTTTATTAAACGATTAATCGATTGACCGAATAATGATTAATTAAATGGATACCCTAGTTATTACGTTTAGTTATTTCGTGCGAAAACAATTGTTTGGCAGCGGAATTTCGATTGTTTTAACCATAGATAAAGTAAACTAATAGATGAAGCACAAGTATTGGGAAAATTGTAGTGTAATGGGTAGTTTTCTAGGTGTCGTTGCAAGCAATTATTGGGATATTTTTGTTCCCAAAAAAGTAAACAGACATTAATATTTCATATCAAAAGAAAAAAATTTTCAGTTGTAATTTCCTTTAAGGTTGTAAGAGATCATGTTTTCTCCGAAAATATCACTGCAAAACAAGAGTAAAACACGTAACTTTACATTGATTATCTGATGGCCATCGAATTGCAAAGCCATGTCTCCACCATCTATGTCCTAATAAATTGATTCTTCCTCCGGTTCGGCAACCGTTCCTGGTTGAGAGCCCTCGGACAATATAACGGTTTTTTGCATTTGCGACCACAGAAATTGCTACAGTTTTTCGTAGGTGAAACTAGAACTAGTCTTTTATATAAGTAAGAAAATAACCTTATTATGTACATAAAATTATTTAGAGTTTGTTACATTTCCCCTTGATAAATTATTTTCAAAAAATTACCCACAATTTTGAATAAGCGTCAGTGAGAATTATGTGAAACTTCAGTGAAAGTGGCAATAATACAGGACAGCATCTATTGGAAAAAGTTGACAATGGTCGCGCTTTATCTATGGTTTTAACAATCACCGCATGCATTGAAAACAGAACGGACTGCTTAGAGGGATTATATGTAAATGACAAAATATCCGTTTAGAGATAAATCACAAAATTTCTTATGAAAATTTAGCAAGAACTGAATACTGAGCTTTAGGCCCGGTATTCAGTTTTTATGAAATTTTCGTTGGCATAAGAAGTACTTGAATAAAAAATAACGAAAATTTCGATCACTTTTCATTTGCTTGGTACTCAGATGTTTGCGAAAATTTCGTAGACAAAATCAATTACAGGGTTGTTACACCAAAGTTATTTCGTACGAAAACAATTGTTTGGGACCATAATTTTGGCATTTCGATAATTTTAACAACCAAAAGCAAGACCAAAAACGATATACAAGTAGACAGTCAAAATTTCTCTTCACTCAAATGCCAACAAACACAACGAGTGAAACCCTAGTCATTCCTTGTTCTCTCTCTTACTCTCTTCATTGAATAGTTCAATACACGAGCAGCTTTTTGATACTGTTATTGTGTATAACTGTACAAATTCCAACCATGTTGAAGTAAAATTACATAAGCTATGCAAAAAGTATGAAATAATCAAGATGTAACGAGAGAGAGAGAAATGCGTTTGAGTGAATTGCTACCACATTTTGGTTCTCTTTTACCAGGGTTGCCAAATTGCGCACATATTCTGCTCGTCTAATTCTTGATCGTCTTTGATACACATAGAGAAGTAAAAAACCCCGTCGACGCGATTCACTCAAATGCATTTCATTCCCGCGTCATCACTTGATTATTTCATACTTTTTACATACTCATCAGAAAACTGCCCGTGGATTGAAATATTCAACGAAGAGAGTAAGAGAGCGAGCAGAGAAACGCCACGCTTCACTCGTTTTCTTTGTTGGCATTCCACTCCATGAGTAAATTTTCTTCTCTATACAGTAGTTGCTTTATGACACCAAAAACGATGTACAAGTAGACAGTCAAAATTTCTTTCATTCGAATGCCAACAAACGAAACGAGTGAAACCCTAGCACTTCTCTGCTCTCTCTCTTACTCTCTTTATTGAATATTTCAATACACGAGCAGCTGGAAAAACCTGCTATGGTGCTAAGGTGACTTTTGTGGATCCGATGGCAAACAGTGGGCCTGTATTTTTATTGCCTACTAAACTAATTTTTGGGCCACATCGTAAGGGGAGCTATTAGCTATTCGTAGGGGGTGTTGGATGACAAAGTCATCGAAAAATTAGTTTAGTGGGTAATAAAAAAATACGCTAAGTATGTATGTACGATGCTCCAACAAGACTGCCAATGATACACATACACTGAACCAATTGTCGTAGGTTAAATCAACGAAAAAATTTAGTAACTTTTTAACTAATTTATTTATCCAAGTTGGCGAAATTTTGTTAAATTGACAACATTTCGTCAATATCAAATAGCATAGTGTGAGCCCCATTTACAAATCCAGAGAAGTTTTAGTAATAGGGTATGTCATTTGGGAATAGAGCAACATTTCTTGTAATTACTAATAAATTTCTTTAAAGTCAGCAATATTAATAAAATGTTTTGCAATAAAATATTAACGTGTAGATCTACATCTTTTCAGGTATATTGGAAAAGGAATTCAAAATTAATTTGCGGTTTGTGGTTACAAACTAAGTGTTTTTTTTGGAAATATATTGGGGAGAAGCTCTCCCCAATCCCTTCATGAGATGTAATGGGAAACCACACACATATGTGCTTCTATTTCAATATGCACAAATTTGTTAATTTTATTTAATTGTATACTAATTTACATTGCCTCATTATAATATACAAAATCAATACAATTATATTAAAAAAGAATATATGTGTATAAAAAGCATTTGTACTCGGATTCATTGCCGACAAAATGTAGTCAAATTGAATAAAATTATTAGTAAAATGTAATATTTTGTTTTATTCAATTTGACGATATTTTTAATTTAATTTTACTACTCAAGCGAAAACGAAAAATTTAATAAAATTTTAGTCAAATCAACATCCAGATTTTGTTAGGTCGATAGTGACGAAATTTCGTCAAATTAACCTACGTTTTCGTCGATTTCACCACTACATTTGGTTCAGTGTACCATTAAACATGATGGGGACAATAGCTTGCTATGGGGCTGTTTTTCTTCATCTGGTGTTGGCCCTATATATTGGATATTAAAATACTTAATATGCTAATGCCGCCATATGCTGAGCAAGAAATGTCATTGAAGTGGGAGTTTATGGACGACAACGACCCAAAACTTGTACAAAAATGATTTCGGGATAACAACGTGTCATTATTTTAATTGCCTTCGCACTTAAATCCAATAGAGCATTTGTGGGTGATATTGAGAAAAAGAATGGCTGGGTATAATCCAAAAATAAAGAAGATTTTTGGGAAAAAGTGCAGGAGGGGTATTCCATTGACCATTGTGTCGTCGATGCACAGCAGTTTTAAAAAGTAATGGTGCCACAGTCAAATATTGATAAATTATACAGTGCAACACGAAAAAAAATAACCATATACGGACACCACTACGTGATAAAAGACTAAAAAAAAAAGACCCGGGTCTCCCAATTTTTCCCAAAGTCAAGCACTTTTTTTTTTATGGGCCGCCAAAGATTTGGGGCCTCGGTATCATTTTCGTAAAATGTGATCATTTTCTCAGGCTCATATCTTGCAAACCGTTCAGAATTTCGATTTACTCTCTGAGGCAAAGTTGTAGCTCTTGTCATAAAGAACATTGCGAACATATAAAATCAAAAAAACTTCACCTTCCAGATCAAAATCGCAAAAAACTTAAAAAAATGCGATTTTTTTTACCTTTTTTCCCGTGTTCAGGTCCATAGGTAGCAAACCGTTCAAAATTCAAGGAAACAATCAACTACAAAAATTTGCCTAAGATCTCAATAAACAAATTTCTAGAACATATAAACTTCCTAGAGATGATTCTTAACACTGTTTAGGTAGCACGCAAAAGTGAAAAATTTGCCGAAAATTTTTTAATTTAATTTTTTTTACCTTTTTCTCCTGTTCAGGTCCATAGGTAGCAAAAATTGAAATATGCCTGGCCAGAACCATGTGTTTGTCCAAGGGTTAACACCGTTTAGGTAGCGCTTAGGTATCACGCGATCATGCCCCGACAGCAGCAGCACAGGCAATGCAGTAAGCTCAGCACACGCAACAAGGGACGCAGCACACAATATAAAAGCGACACGACGCTCACATCGAGGCATTACACAGCGCGACGTCAACGAGAGCTCAGCGGTGAAAGTTATAAAGTGAAAGTGAAATTAAAAAAAGTGAAAGTGCTACAGTATAATTCGCACACAACATTGGCAACTGACAATTTCAATATGCAGTGTGAAAATATTGATTTATTTTGCTACGTTTGCGGTCATCAAACCAGAAAAAAACATCTACAAGATTTCAGAAGGAAAAGAATCTTTTAACTAGTGAATTCAAAAGAGCATATACATTGTTTTTCGAGGAAGTGGACTTGACCGGTGAAAATTACACACCTAATACAGTGTGTCGCCAATGTTATAACAATCTCATGGCATGGTTGAGTGGCGGCAGAGGTACTATGAAGTATTGTAAGCCGGTAAACTGGATTAATCGCCCAGGTGATCATGATGCAACCAGTTGCTATGCATGCGTAAATTACACATGTCGTCTAAATCGACATTCTGAGAAGAACAAAATTTATAAAGCAACTGCAACAGCCACACTACCAGTGCTTGCACCTGAAAATTTTGTATTACCAAGGCCGCCAACTCCAGATCGTACTACAGAATTTACAGCAATGAGTACATCAAGTGGTGTTACTTAGGAAGATCCACTTGATACCGATTATGAGCCCCAACAGGGAAGAGATGGACCACAACTAATAACACAAATGGAAATGGATTTCATTGTGGCCATATTGGGATTATCGCAGCGACTTGCAATATTTTTGACAGCTTTTTTAAAGCAAAGAAAACTCACACATGCTAATGTTAACTCTACGGCGTACCGCAAACGACAAGCTGAATTTCAGATGCTCTACACTCTAAATGATGACAATTCGTTCGCTTACTGCAACGATATAAAAGCTTTGGTGGTAAAAATGGGAATGAACTACATCGCTAGTGAGTGGAGATTATTTATTGATGGTTCTGTTTCAAGCTTGAAAGCAGTCTTGTTGCATGTGTCGAACCGAAAACCTTCCATTCCGCTAGCAATGGGTATCAACATGAAAGAAAGCTATGAAACATTGAAAGATATAATGGAAAAAATCAAATATTACGAAAATAAATGGAAGATTTGCTGTGATTTGAAGGTCATCAACATTTTGCAAGGGATCATCAATAAGGGCGGCTTCCCAAAATTCTTTTGTTTTCTTTGTAATTGGGATTCACGCTCACCTCTGAATCAATTCCAATGTAACTCGTGGAGGCCAAGAGGAAGTGTGGATGAACAAATACAACAACATAGACTGAAGAATGCACATGGTTCTGGCCAGGCATATTTCATTTTTTGCTACCTATGGACCTTAACAGGAGAAAAAGGTAAAAAAAAATGAAATTAAAAAATTTTCGGCAAATTTTTCACTTTTGCGTGCTACCTAAACAGTGTTAAGAATCATCTCTAGGAAGTTTATATGTTCTATGGATAAAGGTGATGAGGTCAAAGAAACATATTATGAGCGCCTGGAGGAAGTATATGAAGGCTGCCCTGACCACGACATTAAGATTATTCTAGGCGATTTTAATGCCAAGCATAAGGACATTCATAAGGCGACCTGGATATCTCCTCATCAACGGACGAAGAACCAGATTGATCACTTGGTAATAAATGGCAGGCACTCTTCTAGTGTAATGGATGTACGTGTGATTCGAGGTGCCAATATCGACTCGGATCATTACCTGGTGGCTGCGACAAACGCGAAAACGTACGAAGCCGAACACAGGAAAAGCTGGATATTGACAAGCTACAAATACCGGAGATATCAATGTCCTATCGACAGAGACTCTCTCTCCTGCTAGAGCAGAATACCCCCTCCCGAAGACCCAGATGTGCAGTGGAAGCACATATCCCATTCTTTGGAAATCGCTGCAATGACTGAACTTGGCTATCAAAAACCGCAGAAGGATAAGCCATGGTACGACGAAGAATGGCAACGAAACAGTCAGTTACAACGCGTGCTGCGAGTGAGCGGTACAAGAGGCTGAGAAGGGAGGAAAACCAACTATTTAGGCGAAAAAAATGGCAGTGGGAGCAGAGAGAGAGAGTGAAAGAACCGAAATGGGCCTAATAATGGGCTGCCCTCCTGCAAGGACGAGAATGGGAATCTGGTGACTGAGAAGCAGTGTGTGCTCAAAATGTGGAGAGACCACTTTTCAGCACTACTCCAATCAGATTCTTCCACTGAAGATCAGGAGGTAATGATAGTGGAATATAGTATAGATTGTACCCTCCCCAACCAAGACGAGATTAGAACGGCGATCTCCCGCCTGAAGAATAATAAAGCCGCTGGTGCGGATGGCCTACCCGCTGAACTTTTTAAGGCAGGTGGCGAAGGACTGATAGCCCACATGCATCAACTGATATGCGGTATATGGCTGGGGGAATCTATGCCCGACGACTGGAGTCTCAGTGTATTATGTCCTGTATTCAAAAAGGGTGATCCGTGTGTCTGTTCCAACTATCGCGGTATCAGTCTTTTATCCATCGCGTATAAGGTCTTGTCGAGCGTATTATGTGAAAGACTAAAGCCAATTATTTAAAACCTGATTGGACCTTATCAGTGTGGTTTTGGACCAGACAAGTCCACAACTGACCAAATATTCACGCTACGCCAAATCGTGGAAAAGACCCACGAAAAGCAAATCGATACATACCACCTTTTTGTCGATTACAAAGCTGCTTTCGATAGCCCCATACGGGGAAAACTGTACGAAGCTGTCTGAACTTGGTATTCCGGCAAAACTGATCCGCCTCTGTAGAATGACGCTGACCAACACCAAATCAGCAGTGAAAGTGGGGAAAGACCTCACTGAACCATTCTGTACCAAGCGAGGACTTAGACAAGGCGACACACTTTCGTGCAAGCGATATGCTGCTGACATAGACATCATTCGGCGAAATTTGCGAGAGGTTACTGCAGTATTTTCAAGAATCGAAAAGGAATCAGCGAAGGTGGGTCTTGCTGTTAATGAGGGCAAGACAAAATTGATGGTGTCAACGACTAGAGAAACCTCTCAACTTGGTCCGCACTTGAACGTTGACAACCGATTTAATTTTGAAGTGGAAGCTCTGAAACTTGGTTCATATCGCAAGCGGATGAAAAACACCTGGGAGTTTTCGAGAGAAAAATTCTTCGTAAAATATATGGTCCTGTTAGGGAGAACGGCGAGTACCGACGTCGCTGGAACGCAGAGCTATATAATCTCTATTCTGACGTGGACATAGCTAGACGAATCAAAGTGGGCCAATTGCGTTGGCTAGGCCATGTTATCAGAATGGATGAAGATGAGCCAGCGCGAAAGATTTTTGATAACGTTCCCGATGGAAGCAGGAAAAGAGGACGACCAAGACTCCGCTGGAAAGACCAGGCAGAAGAATCCCTCCGTATCCTTGGTGTTACCAACTGGAGAGAAAAAGCGAAGGATAGAGCCAGTTGGAAGAATATGTTGAAATTTGTTTAATTTGCTTGTTTAATTAATATGTGTAAGACGTCTGACCTCATGAGGTTGTAATATAGTCAATAAAAGTAAAAAAAAAAGTATAGACGCAATTTAGAAATAAAAAAAATTGGAGAACACCTCGTTCAAAACCTCACCGCACGTCCCTGAACTTATCATATACAGCCCAATTCTAAATATTCCCCGAGGAATGAGTTCCCTGGGAATTCATTTCTCCCGAGAATAAAATCCTCCTATTCTAAACAGGCGGGGAAAAGAATAATAAGGGAGAGGGAATTGCGAATTTTCGAAGTTAGGTGCATATATTAGGTGATAGCAAAATGGCATAGTCAGCTAATCCATCTGACCAAACTGGATGGATGTAGTAAGGTTGGGCTAGTAGAACAGCTTATTAATTTTTTTTCATTTTGATTTTCCGTACTCTTATCAAAGGTTTTTTTACATATTGTTATTTACATGGTTGAAATGGAAACTAAATATGTAAGTAAATAATATACCTGGACATTTAAATGGAAAAATTACTCTAAAACAATGCATCTAATCTGTACTGCTATCACCTAATATATCCATCTTGCATGGATGTAAACAACAATATGTAATCAGCTGTGCCTCTTGGCTGTTTTGTTTTTATAGAAAATTTGTCAACAAATTTTATAAATCTCTGAAAAAATTGTTAAATTGTTTGAAGTTTAAAAGAAAAATGTTTAGTTTGGCGTTTCATGTAGTTGCTGAAGCCTCAAATAATGAAGAGCAGCAACAGCACGACAAGATGGAGCAAAGGATAGCGAGAAGAAAGTTGCGGGATGCCAGCAACCCCCTTGAATTGCCGCAAACCTTGTAAGTACATGAAAGAGCATAATTTTTGTACTCTATTAATGGGAATTCCAAATTTTTAAGGTTTGAAAAATATTACCGGGTGAACAAACCAGCATTTAAATACCTGTTGGGCGTGTTAACTTCAAATGTTCCTGCAAATCGTAAGTCGTTCGCAGTATCGCCACTCGTGAAACTCAGTGGGGCTCTACGGTTCTATGCCGAAGGTGGATACCAAACGGGCATAGGGAAAGATTGCGACCTGTCTGTGGCTCAATGTAGTCTATGCAAAATTCTGACCGAAGTCACAGACATATTTGAAGAGCATCTATGCCCAAGGTGGATTGCTTTCAGCAGAACGGAGGATGAAAAAAAGAAAAATTTCGTTAAATCTGTACGTTAAGCATGGAATTCCTAGCGTAATAGGATGCGTTGACGGGACGCATGTGCGCATTATCGCTCCTCCAGTAATAAACATTTGTATTACAACAGAAAGGGGTACTACAGTTTAAATGTAATGCTAGTAAGTTCTCTCACTGTTTTCCTATTTTGAAAGATAGGTTTTTTTTTTTTGGTTTGTTACCATCAATGAAATATATTTACAGGTCTGTGATCATGAGCTGAGGATACAATACGTGGATGCTTCCCACCCCGGAGCAAGTCACGACTCATTTATTTGGAGTTCCAGCGAATTGCGAGTGTACCTTGAGCAAGAATACCTAAGATGCGGAAGCAATTATTGGCTTCTTGGTAAGGTTATCAAAGAAAACAAGCTTAAATTCGAATTTAAGACCTTTTTTACTTGTTTTTACTAGGAGATGCAGGATATCCTCTGGAACCTTGGCTTCTTACCCCTCATAGAAGTCCACAGGACGGGTCGGTTCAAATGAAGTTCAATGAAATTCATTCTAAGTGCCGCAATGTCATTGAACGCACCAATGGCGTCTTAAAAAATAGATGGAGGTGTCTTCTTGGTGCTAGAGAGCTGCACTACGCTCCAAAAAAGGCAGCTAAAATAACGAACGTTTGTTGTGCGTTGCATAACATCTGCATTCATTTTAAGTGCAATACAGATGTTAATGATTTAGTTTTAGACATTTTAAACACACAAGAGACTGATGTAATGCCCTTAGCCTCACCGCAGTATCTGTCCGTTGCCCAAAACATTAGAAATAATATTGGAAACAACCTATAAATAAATTACAAAAACGTTTTTTGTACACAATACACGTTTGTACATTTTATTAAAACAAAAAATAATTCATAAATAAAAAGTAGAGATCAAAAAAACATTTTAAAACAAAAAAAATAAAATTACATTAAATTCACAGATATGGTTGGTTTAGTCTATCAGTCTTTTGCACTTAGATGTTATACTTCAGGTCTTCCAGTTCCAAAAGTCGTCGGTTTCTTTCGATTTTGTCTTCCACTTCCCTAATCCTCAATTTTTCCATGACTAAATTATGCCGTTTTTGCTCTTTAAGCTAATTTTTTTTATTTCAGCAAGTCGGTCCATAGCACGATACATTTTTTTTGTATTTTGCTGTGTGTCTATCATTGTTTCCAGCATCTTTTTTTGTATAGTAATCTCCTCTGCAAGGACTTCGCTATGAGAGACGTTTCTTGGCAGTTCACTTTGGCTGTTTCTTACTTTTTTCGCCGGTGGCTTTTGAGGTGTTTCTCTCTCGCTTTCTTGGTCATTGCCTTCAACCACACTGTCCACTATGAGAAGCTCCAGCAAAGCAGGGGAAACGTGCTCTTCTATTCCAACATTTGAAGAGCCTAATCCCAATGTGTTGTCTACACTTACAAGTGGAACGATTTCTTTACCTGGTTTTGAAGCATTGGACGAACCTAGTCCGAAGGTGTTGGCAACACCTTCAACAGACTCCTTCATACCAATCAAATTGTATATAGCATACTCATTTGCAGAAAAATGCACCTCCATATTTGGGCCTCCACCAGTTCCTTTGCTTAATTTTAGGTTTTGAGCCGCCTTTTGCCGTACATACTTTTTCTGGTCGTTCCATACTCTCTTCCACTCTGTAATATTTTTGGATGGTGGCCCTGCCGAGTTTAACTCCGCCTCCAAATTGCGCCATATACGGTTGAGCTCGTCTTTACTTCCTTTAAACATCCCGCATGCAACATCTGGGTAAGCTTGCATTTTATTCAAAAGAATATCTAATTGTTTCTTGTTTGTTGTTTTTGACCTGAAAATAAGTATAATGGCAATAAATGTTAATTTATCATAGAAATAAAATTAAATACTTACATTTTTGGCACAGCTCCCTAGCAATTTTTTGGCGGAATTATTCTCAAATTTTCTCATCACATTCTCCCATTAATTGACATTCGTAATACCTACTTTTTTTCCAGGGAAAGAATTCCCATTTTCGAAGTTCGTTTAGAATAGGGGAACAGGGAATAGGGAAAAAATTCCCGGGGAGTTTTTATTAAGAATAGGGGAACAGGGAATAGGGAAAAAACTCCCGGGGAATTGTTATTTAGAATCGGGCTGATAATGAAAGTATTTACATGAAATGAAACTGCTCACATACATATAATGAAGTACTTTGCACACATAATGAAGTTATTTAGATAAGTGTAATGAAACTTGATAATTAAATAAATTTAAATTAAATTTTATAGTTCAAATTTAAAAATTGAATTTCAGTATTTACAAAAATAAATACAATTTTGACCTTATATATCTCTAATAATATCATGTTTTAAAAGACTCTTCTGTATCTCCGTTAGATATTTGTCAGTTGCACAGTCCAAAATCTTCTCCAGTGGTACATCAAATCGGAATAGTGGACATTCAGAAATAATATGAGGTATTGTAAGGACAACATTACAGAAAGTACATGTTGGTGGTCCCGTTCTGTCGTAATACTGTTTGGTATTGAATAATGCTTTACCAACTCTAAGACGCGCCATCATAATACATCGAGACCTGCTGAATTTGTGGTTGTGCATAGGCCTCTGAACCGATTCATTTTCCTCCCCTTGAATAATCAAGAATGGGTTCAAAATAACCCTTGGAAAGCAAGGTATTTCCGTAATGTCGGGAATGTTAAGTCCATCTCTTGCCTCAATATCCGCATTTTCGTTTCCTTGGATGCCAATGTGAGAAGGAATCCAAAGTAAATGAAATGGAAAAATTAGTTCCCTTATGATTTTCCATAAGAGTCCTAATAGCACTCAGGCTGTCTGTGCATATTAAAACTACTGTTCCTAAGTTCAACGGCATATTCAATGGCACATTTAATATCAGCGATTTCGGCAGTGAAAATACCAGTATGATCTGGTAGCCGTTCCTTCCTTACAGTCTCAAATTGAGCTGCCGATAATTGATTGACTATAGCAAAAGTTGTAGTTCCACAATGAAAAGATCCATCTGTGAATAATATAACGTTGGGTGAAAAATATGTAATTCTTTCCGCAAACAATTTTTTAAAGCAGCTTGGATTGGTTTCATCTTTTTTATATTTCCTTAAACTGTCATCTATGTTGATAATCGCACTTGCGCTTGTATTGCGTGTAGGTTTTGGTGGTAATAAGATATTGTTTTTGTGCAAGAGAAAAATAATATGATTGAAGATGATGTGCTATATTGTGGATCATCCAGATATTTCCAGAATGTTTGTTCAAGTCCTTCAGATGGTAAAGTTATAGATTTATTTAGACGACATGCTGATTGCACTTCTTTCTAAGAGGCTTTGAAAGTCTATGTATTTTGCCTCTGGTCTAAGAGAAACGATGGGCTTTGGCCTTAAAAGACCTGTAGCAGTTATTCAGTAAGGTGTTAAGTTTTGTAATGTTCCTTTTCGAGGTCCAACCATAAATCGTAATTCCATGAAGTAGGACACCAGTTATCAACGAACGGCAAATATTCAACGCTGTTTCAATGTGAGGTCCTTTGTTGCGGGAACAAATTAACTTCAGAAGATTATTAATTTTACTAAATTTTGTTGCCAAAAATTTAACATGATTATTCCAAAGTAAATTCCTAGTAAATTGAATGCCTAAAATCCGCATTTGTTCCAAAAGTTGAAGATTAACATCTCTGATACAAACTACGTTAGAGTCGCAACATGTCTTTCTGCAAACGTGAAGAATTTCGGTCTTGTCAGCTGGAATTACGGCTCCTCTCCTTTCATCCCATTGAGATGCTTTTCTATCCAAATTCAACACATTATTTCTAACCACCTCCGGCTTGCCTGATGAAACAGCAAAAGTATTGTCCGCATTAATACCCACAAAATCATTACCTGGAAGATTTTCGATCGACTTTGCCAAAGAGTTCGCATATATAGTGTAGAGCACCAAAGACAAGGGCGAGCCCTGGGGGACTCCATTGTCCAGAGAATAAGTTGATGAGAAAAATCTGTCTATTTTCACTATAACTACGATTTTCAAGAAAAGACTTTAGCAGCTTTAGAATTTCGATTGGGATACCCCATTCATTCAGTTCGATAATTATATAGGTTGAAATCACCCTATCAAAAGCTTTTTCTATATCCTCGGAGAGAACAAGGCTATGCCTTCTGTTTTCCATGTTGCGGCGTAGTGTAACTTCCAGTTGGTGACATATGCTATGTACCCCATGTCTTGGAATAAATGCATGTTGAATTCCAGAGATGTTTTCCTTCGTGAGCTTCAAAAAACCTTTAGCCAAAATCTTTTCAAAGATCTTGGAAAGTACGGGAAGCAAAGAAATCGGCCGGTAGCCCTCAAGCTGGTTGGGATTTGGGGACAGTACAGCAATCTTCCAATCATGTGGAAAAATACTACTAGCCAATATGTTGTTATATAAAGCACATAGACGATTCTTTAAATTTCCAGGAGCATTTTTAACCATAGAGTATGTTATTTTATCGCGAGCAGGTCTTGATCCCTTGAGGGATTTCAGAGTGTCCTCTAGTTCGGCAATGCCTATTTTATTGTTAAACGATTGATACATTACATTGTATTGTGTTAAGGGTGAATTCCATACAAAAGTACACAACAAAGTCAAATTTTCATATTATTATTTTTTATTATCTAGATACATGTTTTGAAAGTTGATATCATGAATTCCTTATTTTTGGAAAAAAAAAAATAAAACAAAATTAAGTTTTTTAAAGTTTATAACGGTATTTTAACAAAGTAGCGAACAAGCTACATTAATTTCGTGATGATGCATTCTTGTTCACATAAAAAAAATGGTAAGTGGGTGTTTGCCTTCTATGAATCTTTAACTTTCATAACATATAAAGTTTGTGTAACTATAAAAACTGTAATTTAAACATTTATATAATAAGCTTGTGGAAAAAATTGCATTCAAAAATCCATAAATACCTGTCGTGTAAGTCACAATTTTTATAAGTATTTTCGTTTTGTAAACAAACCAAATGTAAAAAAATATTTGTCATTATATAGTATTTTCTCACTACTTATTGAGTTGCTCCAAATAAAAAATAGAGTTAAAATTTTTGTTTTGTTTTAGACCAACTGCGGCTATTTTTCTTTTGTCGTGTAAGTCACATTTTAACCTAATGTAAATTACAAAGAGCGTTGAAAATACCAAGACATAAAGATTGAGAGGAGCCAAAAGAGTAGTAAATATCATTAAAAACCAAACCTGACCTTTCTTCATCATCACCAATTACTTCATCATGATCAGAATCCCTTTCATCCAACATTTCTGCTATAAGAAGTGACACGCCAACGCTGCAAATGCTCATAGGCAGTGGTTAGTGGTACTTTTCGGTCCGTCGAAAGGTAACATGTAGTTGCTTCTGTGATTATTGTTTGTGGTAATGCTCGCGGCACGGTTAGTGATACTTTTCATACCGTCGATAGCTGGCATAAAATTTCTTCCGTGACACTTGATGTTCTGTTGTTGTTTGGTAGTTTGCTGTGGTATTATAAAGAGACAGGTCGCAAGCATGACACTTTTAATTTTTGTCATTCAGTCATTAATTGTACATGCGTTAAGACAAAAATTTATTAATCTGCTATATAAATAAAAATAATCTGAAACATTAAAATATAAACGTATACTTACAAATTTATTCAAGCTCAAGACCTTTTTAAATAATATAAAGCTTATTATCTTTATATTACTTTCAAAAAAGTCGAGCATAAAAATGTTCCAATGATACCAAGGCTGTCTGTATAGCTATTTCGGATCTTGCCAAGATCTTCATCAGCAGACGTTTTTGGTATGTTTTTGGTGAATTCTTCAAAAATATAAGTATATCCAGAAACACTCATCATATTAATGAGAATTCCTTTATATACTCGTTTGAAGAATACCAAGCACTACCATTGGAACACCTTCATGCACAACTCTTTTTATCATGCCGTAAAACCATTGGTTTTAATCAGACATGATTTGTTTTTGTTATGTCATTACAAAAACAACAAAACAGAGGGTTGCCATCAACAATATTATTGTTTCAAGCTCGCGGTGCTCTCTTCGTCGAAATAGCTATACAGACAGCCTTGGTATCATTGGAACATTTTTATGCTCGACTTTTTTGAAAGTAATATAAAGATAATAAGCTTTATGTTATTTAAAAAGGTCTTGAGCTTGAATAAATTTGTAAGTATTAGAAAACAGACCGAATAAAAATTCCCGTAAGGGAAATGATGAAATATAAACGTATATTTGAATTAAACGTGTGTTTGAATTAAATTCTTCATCTCAAATTAAACAATAGTGTTTAATTTTCCTCAGCGGTATGGGACGAAGTGCAGCAGAAAGGAAGAAAGATCAATTAGATAAGTTGAAGAAAGAAGGGAAATATGATTTATTTAAGCGGAATGCTTCAGCAAAACAAAAGGAAAGAAGGATGAAAAAGAAAATGAATATGTCCATAAATGAGAAAGATGCATTAAAAATAAAGCGCCGAGAAGAACAAAGGAAACACAGGTACTTATATACTAAAAGAATACATAAAGCTTTCATGGGTTTGCTTTAAACTCGTCTTGTAATTAAATAAAAATAACTGAAGTAATAAATTGTGATTAATTTGCAGAGCTCTCAAAAAGCAAACTCAAGCTGCTTCTGTTCAACAATGTACATCAAATGCCTCGCCCAGCCGAGCTTACTTATCACAACGCTCCCTTGGAAGAGCTGTAAATAAAGTCAAACGCTCTATTCCAATTAGTCCCAGCAAAAAGAAAGCTGTCATAAGAAAATTAGCCATGAAATTTTTACCCGAATATCTAGGAGAGCGTGTAAAATTAAAACCACGTGGTCAACTTGTATCTGAAGAATCTCAAGCAGTCGTGACAGCTTTTTATGACAATGATTCTATTTCCAGTTTAGCTCCAGGAATCAAAGATTTCGTCATAATTCGTCAGAATGGGGTACAAACCAAAATTCAAAAGCGATACTTATTTCTAACTTTAGGTGAAACATTCCGAGAGTTCTTGAGTGATCATCCAGATGTACAGATTGGACTTAGTAGATTTTGTAGCTTAAGACCTGTTAATGTACTTTTGCAATCTGATACTCCTGCAAACATGTGTTTGTGTATATATCACGAAAACATTAAATTGATTTTGGAATCAGTAAATGGTATACCGAATTCTACATCTGATTTTGTTAGAAAACTTGTATGTGATGATAATAGTTTCGAATGCATGATGCAAACCTGAAACTTGTGTGAAAACTTGGTGAAGTATGATTCTCTATATGAGTTTATTATAGAAGAAAATAAAGAGCTGGATGTCATCTATAAGCAGTGGGTAAAAAATGAACTGAATCATGTTATACTTGAAAGGTTCAAAAAACCAGTAGAAGAGGTATTGGCATTGTTGAAAACAAAATTGACATATTTTTTGGAACATGTTTATATAAAAAGAGCCAGGCTTATCTTTTCAAGAATTTAAAAGATGGTTTACCAACTAAAACTCTTCTTATGCAAATTGATTTTAGCGAGAACTATGCTAATGTCTAAAAAAAAATAAATGGTTTCCCATTACATCCCATGAAGGGACTGGGGAGAACTTCTCACAATCACTGAGCTAGCTGTGCGCTTTCCAGTTTTCACTCACTGATTGGGACCTACAGTTTTACACCGATTCCGAACGGTAATTTGAAAAGCTTTTTCATGGCTAGATACTCGATAGTGTCGCCGTCACTATGCGAGGTGACCGCCGCCGAAAGCAAATTTGAAGGTGGTCAGAGCCGGGTTCGAACCCAGGATCTCATGTACAAGAGCCGCGCACACTAACCATTGCACCACCGACGGCCACTAATGTCTAATCAAGATGAAATTCAATGTCTATCAAGATGAAATTCAATCTGCATATTGGTCCAACAGTTCATTCACACTATACACATCTATGCTATACTACAGAGTAGAAGACCAAGTTGTTTCGCAACCTTATGTCGTAATCAGCGACTATCCACATCACGACAAATATGCAGTAGCAGAATTCAATTCAGCAATTTTAAAAGAATTTGCGGCAAAGAATCCAGATAAACCTATTGCAGATACATTATCAATCTGATGGTACCGCAAAACATTTTAAACAAAAGTTTTCTTTGTCGTTGATAACTCTACATCACATCCCAATAACATGGCATTTTTCTGCAACTGCGCATGGAAACGTCGAGTTCGGGAAGCTGTGAGAGCAAGGCAGTTTATTCCGAACACAGCAGAAGAGTTTGCTGAAGTGGCCCGTCAAGTATGTCCAAATATCAATATAATTTTTAAAGGTTTCAAGGTTATAGAAAATGAGATTGCAAAACTTGATGAGAAATGGAGCCCTAATGGAAGAAAAGTTTTACCTATCCCAAACTCGAGAAAGTGCCATTATTTTAAAACTGTAGGACCGTACAAATTACAATATTCAACAACTTCAGATTTAGCAACATTTAGCCGGAAAACATTTTCTTTTATAACTGGAAAGAATATTGAAGATGACGAGGATAACTCATTTTAATGTAACTGCACATCTTCAAAAAAGAGTTCAAGCGCTAAAATAAATTTATTTGTAATTCCAAAAATTAAATTAATCAAAAACTGTATAATCTTAACTTCATAACTTTAACTTTAAGTGTCGTGTAAGTCACAATTTGTATGTTTTGTGAAAAATAAAATAAATTTCACTAAGTTGTTGTTTGTATTTCTCCAATACTTTTGGTGCAGTTTAAAAGGAATCGGACTACACAATTAACAGAATTTTTAAACTATCTTTGATTACCCTGAAATCAATGGATTTGATGTCGTGTAAGTCACTACTAATTAATTATATTAAAATTAAAAATATGTAATCGCAAATCAAAAATCCAAGTGCATGAATTAATACGTACGTTCGTGTAGATGTTATTTCTTAAAACGAAAAAATTAAAAAAATTATGATTGTACCAGAAATTTTATCAAAAATGACAAAAGTTTTGCCTCGTGTCGTGTAAGTCACACGTGGAATTCACCTAAGTTGTTAAAATTTAGATTCTTCTTTTCTGATATAATTTCAGGATCAAATGCACCGTCGGACCCAAGAGAACACCAATAGTTTGCAAATTTGTTAGCAATATCCAAAGAATGGGATATACTGCTATTATTTACACAGATGGTATGGAAATTATGTAGCCTTTCAGATCTTGAGCTAGCTACTTTATTCCACAAAAAACGAATGTCCATGGAAAGGTTAAGAGAGTTCAAAAACTTTTCCCAGATGATTCTCTTCGCAATCTTACATTGCGTCTTGACCTTTGCGCATGCCCTTTTGTATTCTATAGCATTGTTTTGATTACGTCGTCTTTTAAACGCTTTCCAAGCTTGGTTTCTCAGGCGGATTAATCTAGCAATTTCCGAGTTAAACCAAACCGGATTGTGTTTTTTACGTGGAGCACTGCACAAAGGAATTGTTTCATTTGCTGTTCTTCTTAATATACATTTAATTTGAGCGGCTTCCTTATTTATATTTGAAGTCGATTCATATTCTTCTGATATTAGCGATGCTTTTTGTCCGAAAAGGTGCCAATCTGCGTTTTTATCTTGGAAGCGGGGACAACATTTTCTGTTATCTTTGCTGTTTGAAATTAAAATGGGAAAATGATCCCCACCCTCCGGCATTGGTAAACAGTTTCAGTTCAAACTTGGAGCCATGTCCACACTGGACATAGTAACATCAACGGCTGTTAGAGTGTGTCTGGTATTAAGTAAAGTTCGTGAACCGTCATTTAAGACTACCAACTCGTTGTCATCTGCAAAAGCTTCCCAGATATTGCCTCCAGTAGAGTTTGTAGTCGAACCCCATATAACATTCTGGCAGTTGAAAACGCCTACCAAAATTTGATGTGCATTTCTAGCTAATATGATGTTGTTAACAATAGAAGATGTCAGGTTTGAATCATGCTATTTAGTAATTTGTACGTCTGAACCACAACGAATAATTATCGATTGATAAAGTAAATCGCCTGTATAAATTACGTGTTGAGTGACATACATATATATTACTTTTAACTAATAGAGCTATACCCGACTTCGCATATTCATAGTCCTTGTTATGGTGATAAATTCT
The DNA here is from genome assembly GCA_963931995.1 of Phaonia tiefii. Classification (NCBI taxonomy): domain Eukaryota; kingdom Metazoa; phylum Arthropoda; class Insecta; order Diptera; family Muscidae; genus Phaonia; species Phaonia tiefii. Next base: position 67,403,952 of record OZ008369.1, read on the forward strand.
ATATCCAGGTAAATAATATGTGCGTTTCCTGTAATGCTATAACACTTGGTTTATGCCTGGATACAAGAAGTTCCAGAGCATATTTATGATTCAAAAACCCTTGAATGTTCCACTGGAGTAAATTTAATTTGAGGTCAAAATTCATTTTAATTTTTCATCTTTTTTTTTGCCCTTGGCCGGCATTGTGTTTTTCAGTGTGGTTGGTGTAATAATCGTATTCAATTGGGGAAATTTCTTGTACAAATTAGAACATGGTGTAGTTTCTCCCTCAGAGTTTTCAACGTTTGGTCTTGGGCTATCCAAGCCCAAACCATCAGTAATGTCGTTTACAATATGTGTAATATTTTGATCATTGATAATGTTTATGTTATCGTTTTTCGTGATATCGGCAAAAATGTCATCTTCAAATGGGAGGTCTATTTCTTCATCTGTGGTAGTGTTTTTTCCTGTATTGAAAGAAAAATCATCAGATGAGATATTATGGAGAGACTCAAAAGAAGATTCTTTTTCTGCATTATCGTTTTGTACACTGTATACGTTGTTTGTTGTTGTAGTATTTGTAGATTTAGCTGTATTGAAGTTGTCGTTTAGTTGATTTGAGTAATTTATAGGAGTGTTTTTCCGTTAGCTGATTAACCGTTAGACTTAATTTCTCTGAAGATGTGATTTGTTTGTTATCTTGATTTGTTTGTAATGACGTAGAAATAACAGGTATATCGATGCTTTTATTGTGTTCCTTGCTTAAAACTTCGGCATATGTTGTAAAATGTTTACCTTTTTCTGCTGACGATTTGAAGGTGTTTAATGTAGGGTTATCGTTGAAAATCTTCCAAGCCTCCCGGGTTGTACATCTTCTAGTAATACGCAAGTAGTTTACCGATTTGTGTTTCCAGAAAGTTGGGCAATCCGGATCATAGGATGTGTGTTCTTCTGTTTGGCAGTTGACACAGAATGCGCGTGAACAAGCTTCGTGATGTTTAGGGAAACCGCAGTCCTTGCAGTGCTCAATGTTCTTACATCGGTTTTTAGTGTGATCTAGTTTCTGGCAATTTGCACATTTCATAGGGTTAGAAATATATTCTTCCACATGAACCCTTTCCCATCCAAGTTTTAAATATTCTGGGCGATGGAAAAGATCGAATGTGATAATTGCTGCACCTGAGGCCATGAAACTACTGCCGTCTTTTTTTGTAATTTTGCGAACTTCAACAACTTTTTGGTTCTTCTTCTGAAATTTTTATGATTTTCCTAGAGAAGATGCGGCCTTGTATGGTGTTCAATGTTTTGTGTAGAGCAAATTTAACCGGAATAATATCTACGCACGAAGTTTTAAGAAATTTTTCAGTCGTTTTGTTGTCCGGGACCTTGAAAAGATCTCCACTTCTCACTTCGTTTACTTCTAGGCGGTCTGTAGACATGTAGTTTAGTCGTCTTTCCACTTGGAACACATTATACGACGCTAAAGGTAATAGTTCCTCGTCCTCTTTGATGGGTCTAGTGGAAGCAACGATGTAGCGTGGGCGGTATTGCTCACCTTGCGTTGGTGCCGGTAGAGGCATAAAGTCTTCAGAACGTAAACGTTTGTTTCTGTTGTCCTTACTCTTCCCAGTGGCAGAGCCGAGCAACTCGAACCTATTGTGGTTCGGGGGATGAACCCCATTCATGTTGCACAATTAACAAATCTTCTCATGTATCAGGAATTGTCCAATAAGCCAAAAGAAAATATAAAACGTATTATTTTCTATAAAAATCAAGAAAATTGTACTCCCACGAAATACACGCACGTATACACACACGATAACTTAGCACTTATCGATAATACGTAAGCCAGACGCTATTAGAGAAAACGTTGTTCACTCGGCAATTGCCTGGTAGCGACTGATTCCGCATTTATAATTACAATATGATATCCAGGAAAATGTTCCTTAACAAGAGGATAGTGTCTAGTATCTGGAGCATGAAATGTAAGTTAGAGTTATTTTCAAGTTATTAGTTCATCTGAATTGCTTTGTTACTTGCGCATTGTTCAAAAAGGATATACATACTACAAGGCATTTCTCTCACGCGTCATATCTTGATTATTTCAAGCTTTTTGCATAGTTTATGTAATTTCACTTCAATATGGTTGGAATTTGTATAGTTATACATATACAATAACACTATCGTGTATTGAAATATTCAATGAAGAGAGTAAGAGAGAGAGAACAGAGAATTACTAGGGTTTCACTCATTGTGTTTGTTGGCATTTGAGTGAAGAGAAATTTTGACTGTCTACTTGTACATCGGTTTTGGTACAAGTAGAGAAGAGAAAACCGGCGACCCTAGAAGAGAACCAAAAAGTCGGCGCGATTCACTCAAACGCATTTCTTTCCCGCGCCATAACTTGATTATTTCATACTTTTTACATACTTTATGTAATTTTATTTAAATATGGTTGGAATTTCTATAGTTAGATACAATAACATAATCAGAAAAATTCTCGTGTATTAAAATATTCAACGAAGAGAGTAAGAGAGAGAAAGAGCAGAGAAACGACGAGCTTCACTCGTTTTCTTTGTTGGCATTCCACTCCATGAGTAAATTTTCTTGTTTATACCCTAGTTGCTTTATGCATTGTTTGAGTCATGTTAAATAAAGAACTCAATTTTTTTCGTTTTGTGTTTTGGTTTTGCGTTTTTTATTTTCGTTTTTATCTTTTTTACTTTAATATTAAAAACTAATAATAATCAAAAGCAAATACTTAATTTTGGTAGAAATAATGATATCAAATTATTTTACAATTTATATTATGTGGGTGGTATAACACAGGATGATTCTATTTATTCTTAAATTTTCATTTCAAAAAAATTAATTTTTTTTCTAGGTATTTTTGTATATAATGTAATATTAGTTAGCTTAAGATTAAATAACATTTAGTATTATCGTTATTTAGTATAGGGTCTGTTTTATATTTTGTTTATATACTTTTAAGTATTTGCTTTATTGTTTATTTTAAATTGTTAAATATTTATATATAATCGTATTTTTTTTTTTTTTTGAAAAATTTCTTGTTTCGATTTTAATAATAAAACTGAGGATTTTTCATTCTTATTTTTCGCATTTTGTTTTTTTGTTTAGTATAAATTTTAACCTAGGTTTTTATGATTTTTGTTTTAGGTTTAAGCAATTTTTTGTTTTCTTAGATTTAAGTTTTGTTTTAAGGTATTTTTAGTGGTTTGTTGTTATAATTTTTAATAAATATTAATTTTATTTTTAATATATTTTTATTCTGTAGTATAGTGCAGAGAAAAATTATTGATTTTTTTCTGCCGTGTCAATTACATTTTCGTGATTCTAGTACACAATTATTGTTATGTATTCGTTTATATACTAAATATATTGTTGATACTTTTTGTTTTTGTTTCCTTTAATATAAATATACATACATATATACATATATATACATATATACACATATATGTATATAATATATATTATATATAATAAGCTTTTACTTACAAACTAAATAAGATTTCATTTTCTTTTGATTTGTTTTACCTAGAATTTAGTTTTATAAATTTTTACATATGGATAAATAAGAATAACACTAATTAGGGGACATTACATAATTACTTATTATTATGTTGTTCATTAATTTTGTAACATTTTAATTGGTTTCTTCCGATTCATCTTTATACGCATATGTATTAAACTGTATTTTGATACAATATGTGTTTGTTGTGATAAAGATAACAGCTATAAATATATTAACAATGTGCGTAATTCTTTCTTTACTTTTAAATAATATTAAGAACTTATATTATTAGTCAAAAACAAAAATTATTATTCAAAAAAAAAAATCATAAAACAATAAAAAATAGATACTATAACAAAACAATTATTGAAATTCATAATATATGCCTAAACGTTGACTTTAGTTTATCAATTCGTTCGAGACATCTTAAGTATACCTTACATTATAATAAGCAAAAACTAAAGCCTAAGAATAGACTTATTTATTTCACCAAAGTTGTTTATGATCTTAAAGTAGGTTCTACGTTTATTTATGGAAGCAAAATAATTATGAATGGCAGGTGACGAACAAAATAACAAAAACAAGAAATCAACCTTAGGAAAAGCATGATGTACAAAATGTGTTGTAATAAAGCAAATCACTAAGATAATTCTATCTGCTTTTAAGATTAGGGTTTAAAACAAATAAAATCGTTTGAAGCTCCATAGTATGTTGAAGTTACATATGAGACAAAGGGCCTGTTCAGAAATGCATTAGCTGATGCAGACACTTGTTTGAGTTGCAATTATAAACTCAACACACCTGAAACGTTATCAGATGTTGCATTTACGAACGTGCTATGCACCAGATGCAGACCAGTGATGCATTTCCGAACTGGCCTGTATGTGTATTTATTCATATACTTATTTATTACGTTTCTTACATCGTTGCATACCGTATCTTGGTTTTTATTGTTTTATACCCATACTCAGATCGATGTAGCAAAACATGGTGGAAGAAGATGGGGTTGATTTTGTTTATATTAATGTTGGATTTTCTATTTTAAACAACAACAAAAAACAAGTTATTTACTGCGTACGTTTATCGAAATGAAACGGGTCTTTCCGCCTAGGACTCCTATAGTACCTAACAATAGTACACAATGAATACATTATATTAATTACATTCATTGTGTACGAGTACATGTGCTACTTTTATAACAAAATGTCTTTTCCACAAAAAAAAAAATAATTCGAATTTCCAAGGCTTGGAGTTTTAATACATTTCGTTTTTCGCAAACCTCAAAGAATGCTAGTTGACCGCATTGTACGTTAATACCCTATCGCTTCTCAAATACAATCCCCCTTTTTTTCATCCTGAACATAATTCCTGCCGTTAGCGTATTTGAAGTCGAATTCACGATAAGGTGGAATAAGTTAACTTTAATTCAATTGTTAATCCATTCCGTATTCAGTGACAGGGGGCATTGAAAACCACATAAGCTTCTTTATTCTGAGGGTAATTTTAACTCAATTTACATTATAGAACCCTCTCAAATGACAGTAAAATCGAGAGTAATCAACAGTTGTTCCCAATGTTCCAACTTTCGACTCAACAAAAACTATTTTTCGTATAGCATTCCTTAGAATTTTGTTTTGTATTTTTTGTTCAAAGAATTTATTTGATAGCACACCTGTCGAACGGAAAACCCAAATGTTTAAAACATGTACCTGCTAAATTCGATTTCAATTTGATTCGATGTTTTTTTTTTTAATTAATTCGAAAAAGTACAAAACAACTTAATATGAAAATAAATTAAACGGTCTTGTATAAAAATTACTTACAAATTATTTAACATATAAAAACTATACATATACATAATATATATATAATATACATATAATATATACATATATATGTATACAAAAAAAGTAGTTAATTTAAATTACACACAGACTAATAGTAAAAAAGAATGAATTGTTTTTATATTATTTGATATTCTTTTCCTAAACACGCTCGGATTAATTATGAAAACAATATTTGAAACAAATGGGACACAAGGGCATGTTCAAACGCTTAACTTCACACAACGCACATTTATATTACATATGTATATACAATTCAATATCATATAATTTTATTTTATTTAAGGCATTAATACATACATAAACAACTTACTGGTGTTAAAACAAATGATGTTAAAGATAAAGAAAAATAAAAATGTATAGAAATTCTTCATGGCGAGTAACTTTAGTGTAGCTCATCTAAATTTGGACTTTAGAACTACATATAAGCGTTTGCAAGAAGCTATAGCAAATCCTGCATTCGCTGATTGCTTTAATCCAAAAAATGCGACTTCATAATATTCTTAAGTTGGATCAATTTCATACAGGGACTCTTGTTCTATCTCTGTTCTACATATATTTACAAGAACACAAATTCATTTATAATCGGAAGTGAAATGGAAAAAACTTCTCCATTCTGAGACATACAAACTTTGGATCTTAAAAAGTCATTAAAATACAAATTATACATACAAAAATATAATGCAAATACAATAGATAGAAGAAACCGTTAAAATATATCACCAGAAAAATCAATGCACTTCTCAAAAAAGTACTATGACAAATCAAATTATATATTTCATTGGTAAAGTACTTTTTGAAAATACATATTCTGATCCTATTTACATATATATTTTTAACTCGTAGTTAAATTGAAAAAATGGTTCCCTTTGTTTTAGTACGTGTAAGAACATGTTAATCATCAGTAACAGATATTTACATATCGTTACTGGACTTCAAAACAGAGCTGTGTTGTTAATTTTTGTTGCTTTGTTTCTCAACGAACTATTTTTCCAATTTTGAAAGAAATTTGTCATTTTGCAATAGAAAGGAAAAGCAAAATTTCTGTCAAATTTCCCAGCGGCGATATGATACAAGGATGCTTCTATATTACATCCCAGATATGAAAAATCTGTATGCAGTAATCAGTAAAGTTTTACTGATAATGAAATTTGATTTTCAATATCAATAAACTTTTACTGATTACTGAAAAAAAATTTCAGTAATCAGTAATTTTTTAATATGCATTACTAGTAAATTTTCACTGATTACTAAAAGATTTTTATGGGTACTGAAAAGATGTAAACACTTCACTTTTCATTAAACAGTTGGATTAATAAATGTATTAGTACAGATGTTAGCATGGAGTGTGTTTCCACCGATTCGGCAAATGATATACTTATTTCCATACAAGTAATATATATTAAATATTCATGTATAATATATCTCCACGAAACAATTTTATACCTGGACGATCGAGACACAATGGCAAATTGTCTAAAAAATCATCCGTCTGGGGTTGTAAATCATTCCAGAATTCAAAAAACTCAGCGATGTAAATTTTGAAATGCATGTTTTGAGAAAACATAACAGCGTTTTTAAATGATTTGTTTTAATTAGTGGTTGTAGGTTAAAATTGATTCGTGGAGTTAATTTACCAAATCGGTGGAAACACATTCCACGCTACATCTGTACTATATAAATGCCGATTTTAACTTATGTGAATAATCATGTTCAACTTATATTAACTCAAATTAGTGGTCGGGATTTTAATGATTCATCAAAAGGATTTTTACAGAATTTGTTAACAAAGAAATTTTTTCGCTACATTGAAAGTGGGGGCACATTAACTATTTTCCTTCTTGTACCCCCATACAAATATCATTTGTCTAGTTTCATAGACATTTTACAAATTTACACTGATTAAATGAAATTATGAATATAGATGCAATTATCTCACACCTTGTACATTTAATACAAGATGTACTTTATGATTCAATTGTATTTAATCAACGTGAAAGTGACATTTGTCAAATGTCCATGAATATTAGGTTAAATTTTAGTGTATTTTATGCGTACATCTGAAAATTATGTTCGTTTGGGAGGTACCAGACAGGAAATATAGTTAATGCGTGCATTTTCAGTACAATGGCACTTATTGAATACTAGCACCTCATATTCTGTTGATGTAACTTACATTTTAAGGAAATAAGAGGGATTGCAAACTGTATCGTTCCAAAACTGTTTAAACTTCTTAAACTTCCAACCGTTTTTTTCAATCATTTGCTATCGTTGACACCCGTATAATAAAGAGGACGTTGTTTATATACATATATCAGACACCCATTAATTAGTACAATAATTCACATAAGGTTCATTAAAAACGGAAACTAAATAATTTTATGGGTGCGTTGATGTGTTTCGACCCATATACTTTCTCGAAATTCATTTAATAATTGGATTCCCTTGTTTTTACAAAAATTATAACCAATATTAAAAATTACAATCAGCTTTGCATTTTAACAATTCACAGAAGCTTTAAGAGATAGTACATACCACTGTTGAAGAACTAACGATCTATGTATTATACATATTCATACCTATTTATAACTATAAAATAAAACACAAACAATTACATAGTATTATATTTTGAGAATTGGGTATATTAAATTACAGCTTCATTAATTAGCGAATAAATTGTGATTTGATTATCGGAAATTATACATTGATAATTTTATTATTTACATCATTTTATTCTTTTATATTTGTCTTACTGTTTATAGGCACTTTTTAGCAATTAGATTTGGTTTTAATTTTGTTATAAATCGAATAGTACAAGTATTTTGTAATAACTTTATTCACGGATGAAAAGTTAAATATTACATTTGTAATAATAAAATATTGTGTTTTAAACCACTGAAATGTTATAAGCAATCTTATGATGAAGTATAGGCCTGTTCGTAAAAGCATTATAGCTCTGCAGTTGATGCGCATCCATGTTTCTTTTTGCTGGGCATTCTGTTTGCAATAAAGAACCCTACAATTTAAAATTTCGTGTTTGTCCAAAAAAAAGTAGTACCTATCAGTTCTCTGAAGCAAACAAAATAAAAAATTAATTAATAAATAAAACGAAACAACTGAAAATATAAACAAAATTTCAACTTAGTCATTTTGTGCATCAGACTATTTTTATTACGCAAATTTGCAGAAAGTTTGCGCATCAGATGATGCATTGTTGCATTTACGAACGAATGTTGATAGAGTACGGGCCTATTCGGAAATGCAACAGCTGGTGCAGATGCTTGTTTGTTGCGCATTTTGTTTGCAACAACGCCCTCAAAGCACCTGCAAAGTTTTCAAATGTTGCATTTACTAACGTGCTTCGCATCAGATGCAGAGTAGTGTTGCATTTCCGAAAAGACCCTTTGCATTTACGAACATGATGCGGATCAGATGCAGAGCAGCGATGCATTTACGAACAGACTCATATACATATTTAAATATCCATGATTATATAAGGACGTTTTAAATTGAAAAGCTTTTGTTTTATTCCCATTTGCTTGCATTTCTGATAGATCTAAACAAAATTAAGATCCATTTAAGTTGAAATCTTTTTTCATTAACACACAAATATGGTTAATTATCATTGTTCCTCGGCACAGCACCTACAAAAATTCAAATTGTATAATCAGTATGATACATTCAAATTCAATTTTCAGAGAGAGCTGCAAAACTTCTTTGTATATTTTAATTTATAGAGCATTAAAAAATCCGTTATGATTTTACTATAAAATTGTCTCATTCAACAATGAATCGAAATACGACTTCTTAACATTGTGTGATTTGTCGTACTACTTCTCCAAACAATTTCCTAATTCTTGTTAGACAGATACTTGATTACAGAAAGAGCTTTTGCTTTAAGATTTCTCTGCAAACATGAAGCATCTCGGCTTAGAAATTAAAATTTTGTAATGCATCATCATCAAGAACTGTCTCTAGAACGAATGAATTCAAAGAGTCTCTTTAACAGAATCTAGAATTTGTACTTGAAATTTGTATATGAAACGACACTGCAATTCGTTGTTAGTTTAATTTGTAGTAGTTAACTCGATTTTAGTACAACGACACTCTTTAAATTTTTGAAGAAAAACGAAGCAAGCATAATCATAATAAGCTCATAACACTTCCTGATTAAGACAATAACAAAAATATATATGTATATATGAATGTATATTATAGTATGAAAATGTTGGTGTCTCGAAAAATTATATTATTGGAATTCAAAACAAGTGAATTTACTCCCCTTTTCCGACTATAACCCAAGGGAAAAATGTCAAATCTGCTAAACTGTACCGAAAGTCATCACTGTTGTAAACAGGGGTACATTTTACTTGTATTACTTCATGACGTTCGTAAACAAAAATTATTGTATAGATTTGTTCAATATTTTTTGGGGAATCTTCCAATTGATTCGACAAATTGTGTTGTGTTTTGTTGAAACATATATTTTATCTCACGTTTTATATTTTGGCTATATTTCAACAACAGAGTTTAATAAATAAAAAAATAATGGTTTCCCATTACATCCCATGAAGGAATTGGGGAGAGCCTTCTCACAACCAGTGAGCTAGCTGTGCGCTTTATAGTTTTATACTCACTGATTGGGACCTACAGTTTTACACCGGTTCCGAACGGTATTTTGAGAGGCTTTTTCATGGTTAAGTAGTCGATAGTGTCGCCGTCACTAAGCGAGGTGACCGTCGTCGAAAGAAATTTTAAGGTGGTCCAAGCAGGGATCGAACCCAGGATCTCCTGTACAAGAGGCGCGCACACTAACCATTGCGCCACCGACGGCCACGTATACGAGTATAATAAATATCGACAATAATTTTCACCGATTCTGTGCTTTCGGTCTTCCTAATAAATCTAGTTTACATGTTTTCATCGTTACCATTCAATATTTATTTCCTGCCAACAAATGTTGTTTAATCTATCATCGATTTACTGTACCAAAGTGAACTTTCTCTTTTATAATCTATATTGACTTTTTGTACTGAGAAAAGTATACATACTTTTGCAAGATCTTTAAAAATAATTTTCATTTAACTTTTTAACGTAAGTTAGACGTGTTAGCAAGATTTGGCAGTCTTCGACATTAAAAATGTTAAAAAAAATTTCGACATCATTACCTAACCAGTGTATGTATATTTTTATTGTAAATTTATTATTCCAATAAATACAAAATAAATAGAAATGTGTTCAAGGTACATATCTATAAGAAAAATAAAACTTATTTTATTTAAAAAAAAAAATGGAAGGGGGGATGGGAGAATGATTAAAATTATACAAAGATTAGCTCGGTTACATAAGAATTAAAACAAGATATTTTGACTTAAAAATAAACTTATGGATTTGATTTTTATTTGTTTGGAAAGTGATGATTTAAATTAGTTAGATATTTTTAATTATTTATTCTTACATTGGGAAGAAAATAATATGTTATATATGTATATATATTACCTATATGTACGCACATTTATTATAAATTTAAAAGTTATATCTACATAGAGAGGGAACAGCTTAGTACTTGCTTTAAAGAATTGTATTCATTCATTCATAACAAAGCATAAAAGCAAACAAAAAATTAACAAGTTAACATAAAACATTTAAAAATCAAACGATTTGGCTAATGGCACATTTGAACTAACATATATTTATGAAAGTATAGTTTCTTTAATTTTGCATTGGTTCAAACTTGGAAGGTTTCACGAAATGTTGTATTAATAAGAAACGCACCCTGAGGTGAGCTGTTTGTTAGAGGTTTGCTTGTTTTGTGGATGTTATTGTGGTACAAGTTGAACTTTCATGGACGTTTGTCGGGTTTTCGGAGACAGAAATTTAAATAGAACATTAAATGCCTTTTCTCTTTGTTAAAGAGGTTTCTAGGTGTGTTGGTTGATTTGGGGGGAAAACATAAGTTAAACGTTTTAATGCGAGTTTTATTTGATTTCACTTACTTTAGTAGCGTTTTTTTTAATGTGGTTGTGAGAAAGTTTTCGTCGATTTGATATATTTTAAGTGTCAAGTAATAATAATAATAATTAATAGTTTGTTTATTCGTTTTAATTATGTAAGAAGTGTTTAAGAGTGAAAGTGAAACCATTAAACTGAGAATATTATTATTTATCATTGTAATATAGTTTTTTTGTATTACACACACATGTAGTTTAAGATGATTTATCATAACAAAAATAAAATAGAAAGAAAATTATTATTTTTTTTCTTTCGGGATTATATATTTAGCCATAACGAATAGAATTTAAACATTAAAACATGAGTTCTTTTATTTGAATATTACATGAAAGTGTGTCGTATAAAAAGTACTAAATACCGGCACATACCAAAATTATTATACGCCCACCCTAATCATTTAAGATACGACGATACGTCGTAAAATGCAAAGCAGTGGGCAATATAGCACTGCTTTCAGTGCTATAGTAATTTTATATTTTGGCAGACAGACCTTGAGAGTCGTACTGACTGACTGACTTTCATGTAACACGAACCCAAAAAAACCTGTGCTGATTCTTCTAATATTAGATTCAAAAGTGCAACGTCATTTAGTATTGTCTTTTTTTTTAATTTTCAATTTAAATTTTCGTTTTTCACTTTTTTAAATAATTGTTTCACATTATTTTTTCAATGTTTTCTTTTAGCAGATATTCTGTCGTCAGCGATATTTATGTAATAATACATACAATTAAAACTGTTATGTGAATAGTATAACGCTTTCAATTCTAATATAGGTAGAACCAGAATAAGACAGGCCGGTATTAAATAGTTCAGTTTCTGCCTTGAAAATATTTCAATGATTTTGACTTTGTTTACAATTTTCAAATATTTTATGGCAAATTTTGCCAAAATAAAATTGTATTTCAATAGACGTAAATAAATGAAATGAAATAAACACACATAAATTTAAATGTAAAGAAATGCTAATTTAGAAGTTTTATGACTAATCGAGATAATCCCATAAATTGTAACAATGTTAGATTTTCTTTTTTGCATCTCATTAACAAACTCCGAAATTGCTTGCGTGACGTGACCAATTACATTCTTTGCATCGTACAATTTATAGTTAACCGGATAGTATTTTTTTAATAGTATTGATCGAAAGGTGTAAGCAGTTTTCTTTCGATTCATAGTGAATATAAACAGTGTCACCAGTTTGTGTTAATATAAAAACAGGCAAGTTTCTATATTAATCGATCGAAATTGGATTGAAGAATGTAGGATTGTTATATTATTTATATAGGGGAGAGTTTTTGGATAATAAATAAAAATGATAATAAAAACTTTTCAAAACTAAATTGAGCTCAAGGTCAGACCTCGAACTCGAGCTCACCTTATTATTAAAACAAAAAGGTCGACAAATATTAAATTCTATATTATAATAAAAACAATAAAAAGTAAACACAAAAATATGAGCAAAACGCGAAAAAAAAGGAAAATTTAAAACAAAACGCATTTCATATTTACATTCGTAGTTAATAGTAGTTCCCTTAAGCAAATTATTTTCCTAATAGAATAAAAAAAAATCAAAATTTTCAGTGTCAGACTAAATCTTATTTAAATTGTTTTGTCAAAAAACTACCTACCCTACCTATACATCAACAAAATATTGGTTTGTGTTGTAATTGTTTTCTTGTTTTTTTTGTCTGCCTCGACAGATTTATCTAATTATATAGTTTTGCAGTGTGTATATGCATATATAAATTATATAGAAAGAAACATATATGTATATGTACTTACTAAGGTGTTTTCTATATGTATGTTCTATATATGTACACATAAACTGTATGTACTGTTGGTATATTGTTTGTTTTATTAGACGCATGTATTATTTTGTCGTAAATTCAATTTACTTTGTAAATTAATGTTGGTTGGTAGTATTATTTATATACATTATTTTTAACTTAGTTTTTGGTTATATATAATACACTATATAGTAAAATAATTATATTTTTAATAAATAAAAAAACAGTTTGTTATTACTTGACTGGTCCTTTTTAATATAATACACACACATTATATCCTTTTATTAAAAATAATTTATCCATTAGATATATGTCTTGAAAATACCTGAAATGTAAAAAAGAAATACACGTATAAGATTTTTTTTTGTCAATGAATAATATGTATAATATATTTCGTCGTATTAAAATGTTTATAGATATGTATATAGGGCCTGTATACTGTCTTGCTTTTACATTGCGGTTGCGGATCATCAGTAGCATTGCGGATCAGTAGCATCACATTGCAGTTGCGGATCAGTAGCATCGCCATCCCAACAATATTTTTTTTAGATTCAATACAATTCTGTTTAGTGTATAACCACAGTCAGGGCGATAGCGCTGGCGTCAATTCAACAAACGTTTGGCATTAAAATTTGTCACCCCTGTTTACTTCACATAGAGTAATCATATCTGGAGAAGCGATTTGTTTCAGTAAATTTACGAATTGTGGTGTGTTGTAAGTATATGTACGTTGCATGTTGGAAAGTATTGCTTTAATAATACCAGATAGAGTCAATGGCTCAAGCCAACCAACAAGAAAACGGCAACGGCATTTCGTTTTATGCGTTAAAATTTTTGTGTAAATACACCCCAAATAACGGGTTTTTCAATAAAGCGCTACAAAAGTTTTTTTAAATAAAACAAAACCGGTTTTAGATACCAATGAAATTCTTAATTCCTGTGAAAGTACGTTCGATGCCATTATGTATGGAACTCGATTTCTTTTGCATGGCCACCACGGGCACGCTTGCTGAAGTCCAGACGCTGAACCCAATTTTCGACGGTTTTCAAGCATAAATCGGCCGATACTGCTGCAATTTCACGTTCGATATTCGTACGAAGTTCATCAATCGTCGCTGGCTTGTTGGCATAGACCATAGACTTGACGTAGCCCCACAGGAAATAATCTAACGGCGCCAAATCGCACGACCGAGGCGGACAATCGACTGGGCCATTTCGTGAGATAAGACGTTCACCTAACTTGGTTTCCAATAAATTGATTGTGGGATTCGCTGTGTGGCTTGTGGCGCCGTCCTGTTGGAACCACATGTCCTCCAAGTCCATATTATCCAATTGGGGCCAAAAATATTTGGTTATCATTGAACGGTAGCGATTCGCATTCACAGTAATGTGCCGGTTTTGATCATCACGGAAGAAGTACGGCCCAATGACGCCGCCGGCCCATAACCTGCACCAAACCGTAATTTTTTCGGGATGCAATGATGACTCATGGATTACGTGTGGATTACTGTCTGACCAAAAAATCATATTTTGCTTATTGGCGAAGCCATTCAGCCAGAAATGAGCCTCATCGCTGAAGATGATTTTCCGATGAAAATCCGAATCATTTTCAAGTTGTTGCTCAGCCCAATTCACGAACATACGACGCATATGGTGGTCAAGCGGCTTCAGTTCTTGCGTCAATTTGATCTTGTAAGGATGTAGGCCAAGATCTTTTCGCAAAATTCGCCACAACGACGTCACAGAGATGCTCAACGCTTGAGAACGACGTGTGAGAGACACATTTGGGCTTTCTTGAACTGAAGCCTCAGCGGCAGCAATATTCTCGACACTACGGGCACTTCTTTGTCTCACTGGCACGGGAACATTTTGTACTGTGCCTGTGGATTCAAATTTTTCCCCTAGACGCTCAATTGTTGATCTGATAGCACGATTATGACTACCATAAATTGAACGTAGCGCTCTTAAAGTTGAGGCCACTGACTCCAAATTTCGGTAGTAAATTTTAAAAATTTCGACTCGTTGTTGGCTCGTATATCTTTCCATGATGAAATGGCAAACCTTACTGAAGACAAATGTCAAAAAAATGTCAAAATGTCATCAAAACGACATGAAAAATTTAAGACAAAAATTTTTGTAATTCCACCTGGTGTAAGTCAATTTTCGTCAATAACTCTCTGTCGCACCGACCGTATCACGAAGAGTGTGAATTAAACGTCAGATGAGAAAGATAGCAGCTCTATATGACATTACTTATTCATGTTTAGTCACTAACCCATACACACAAATCTCGGCAATTATTCTTAAATTCATATGTTTTAAACATAGATAATAGACATAGATAATTTTATTCGCTCAATAAATTAAACCAGATTGAGGCAATAGTAAACAACGTTCAACAAAGGAACAACAACCGAATTTCGTGTTTTGTGGCAAACTAGTTGTGTTAAATACAATACAAATTATACCAACGATAAAAGTCAATAAAAAAGTGCAAAATACATTTAAATTTTTCAGTTCTACACCAAAACGGCAGGAAAAAGATAAGTGAACATATTTTGTAACTCCACCTGGTGTAAGGTAATTTTAAATTTAATTGCTCTCATTTCCACAAACCTACGACGAAGAGTGTGAAATGAAACGTCAGATGAGAGAATAAAAGTATCTACATATGTATGTATTGGTCTATGGTTTTACAGCCCGGAAGGACTAAAATCACATAGACTGTATTATACATAGAGTAAATCTTACTAGAGAGAATATTTGACTCATATGACGTTTGCTTTCACACTCTTCGTGATGCGGTCGGTGTCATAGTGAGATGTTTGACGAAAAGTGACGTACACCAGGTGGAATTACAATAACTTCTGGCTTTAATTTTTCATGTCGTTTTGGTGCAAAACTGTTAATTTTAAAATTGTTTTACACTTTTTTCTTGACTGTTATTGTTAGCATACATTTGTGTTGTATTTAACACACAAAACGAAATGCCGTTGTTGTTTTTTTTTTCGTTTTTTGAACCTTTGCCTCTATTGGGTATTATTGAAGCAATTCTTTTCGATATCCAACGTTCATATCACACCAGGACAAATGTCAGTATAGTAATTAGTCTATTGTATTATATCACCCTAAGAAAAATATTTGAATTTTATTTCATTTCATTTATTACTTTGAAAAAATACAAAAACGGTTTTCAACACATAGTAATTTTTGCATTAATATGGCAACATTGTGCCTTTTTGATGCCAAAGAAAAAATAATACTACTAATTTTTTTGCCCTACGCCAGAAACAACGTTAAACCCCAGCTCTTGTTCTTCTTCCATTGGAATGTAAAGGGTTTTCCAATTTGAGGATATGATTTCTAAGTGACGTGACCATCTGTAATTTTTTCATTGTATTCAGTAATGTTTACAATTTCATCATGGAGAAATGATATACGCTAGAACAACGTTTACAAATTATTAAATTTTTTTTATCAAAATAATCGTTCTCTAATTGCAACTTATCGTGCGCATTTGCCATTTTATGGTCGTAATAATCGTCCACCTGTGCTAGCTATTCGTCGAATTGTTGCAAATTATGAGCGTACATTTTCTTTACATAACGTTCAAGTGCCAATAAGACAAAGAACCGCTCGAAGTAATGAAAATATTGTTGCCGTTTAGGCAAGTGCTGCTGAAGATCGTAATTTATCGATTCCAAGACGTTGTCAACAATTCTTAAACCACAACCTGGCGGATTTTGAGAAAGGATTTGGGCTTGCATCCGTATAAAATTGTTATCACTCAAGAACTGAAGCATTGGACTACCGTAAATGTCATGAATTTTCTGATTTTGTCTTGGAACAACTTGATAAAAATTTTTTAAAGAATATCATCGTCTCTCATCTTCATCGGAGTGTGCGGTAAATAAACAAAACTGTCGATTGACAGTTTGGTGTGGTTTTAAGTCTGGTGGAATCATCGGTCCGTACTTCTTTCGAAATGAAGCTGGTAACACCGTTACTGTTAATGGAGCGCGGTATAGACCGATGATAACCAACTTTTTATGGCCGAAATTAGAAGAAGTTGATATTGACAATATTTGGTTACAAGACGGGGCTACTTGCCACACAGCGAGAGAAAAGTTTGGAGATTCGATTATTAAATTGTGACATTTCACTCCAAGAACTTGTGATTTAACACCATTAGACTATTTCTTGTGGGGTTATTTGAAGTCATTGGTCTTTAGCAATAAACCAGACTCTATTCAAGCTTTAGAAGTCAATATTGAACGTGCTACTCATGATATACGAGTTGATTTAGTGGAAAAAGTGCTCGAAAATTGGGTTCATCGAATTCGTTCCTGCAAAAGACGTGGAGGCCATTTTAAAGACGTTTTATGCAGAACTTTATTGTATCGATTGTACTTCACATTAAATAAAAAACATTTGAATTTACTTAACAATAAGAGTGTTTTTTTTTAAAGAAATCATATCACTCAAATTGCAAAACCCTTTATGTAAAAATTTTCAACGCCTACGTAATCGCTCTGATAACTTCAGTACACTACTTATGTATGTTTTTATATACAGTATTACGCAAAACCTAAGCAACTTTTGTAGCAATTTCTTAAAATAAAAAATATTTTAAAAATATATCGATTTAAAAAAAATCAATAGACAACATTTCATTATTGGCAACATAAATATTTCCAAAATAAAAAAAAATTTGTGACGAAAACAATATAAAAAAAATAAATGGTTTCCCATTACATCCCAAGGAGGGACCGGAGAGAACTTCTCACAATCACTGAGCTGTGCGCTTTCCAGTTTCAAGCAATTAAATTTTAGCACTTTCATGAAAGTGAACGGTCGAAACTAAAGAGACAGTGTAGCCCCAATAGTTGGAAAAACATATTTTAACAAAATAGCAAGATAATATTTCATAATAAGTAGATAGTAAGTAAAAACAAAGTTTCATTAGTAATTCCGAATAAAATGTATTAACACAAATTTTTTCCATATGCAATGTAGAGCATTTTAACTGTAAAGTAACTCAAAATTATCGTGTAGAGCTCGCGATTGGGAAAAACAATTATAAAGGGTTGAAGAAGTTTACACAATGCAACTAAAAACATTAATAAAATATAAATCAATAAGAAATATGTTAAAAGTAATTAGGAATTGAGGATTTGATGGAGTTTTCACGGGTTCTGTCATGAATCCTTAAACCACGTAAGCGCAATTTTTTCGAAATTTTTTATGGTATGATTTTATGGTAAAATGTAACATTTGCCACCCGGTTGCATTCTCATCTTGACAACTTTGTATGAAAAAAAATTTAAAGCCATTTCGAAAACCTCGTTAGTTGGAAAGTTGGAAATGTTAAAGTCTCACCCACAAAATTTTTTGTTTTTGAGATAAAAAAAAAATCTGAAAAGTTCCAAGCAAATTCGACCATTTTTGGTGCGGCGCCAGGCTCTCAAAATCAGTAACTTCGGTAAAAACGACACTTTTCGTCGAGTAACTCAAAAACTAAGTATCCTATACAGCACAACAAATGTTCCTCGAGCACCCATTATTTTAATAAAATTAATTTGTTTCCTGTATGCCAAAGCTCTATCTCGATATCTAAACATGGCTGGCGTACTAAACGCCGTTCTGAGATGAAATTCATTTTCAGATCCTAAGGCCCATAGAGGATTCATTTCTAAGGCCCCATAATTATTTTTACATAACCGACATTTCTTTTAAAGAATTCAAAGCTCAATCACTTCCCCTTTTAACAGCTCCCATACAATCCCAAAAATTTAAAATAAAACCAAAAATATTCTTCAATTTTCTTGTAGCACATTCAATAAAGAAACTTTTGGCACCCTTCCGGTCACAATTCATGCACTGGTTCAGTTTTAATTACCACAAAATAACGCTTCGTCGCACGGATAAAACATTTTCGTTAATGTTTTTATGTTCCTACAATGAAAAGTCTCGTATATACGACAATTTGGTAGTCGCTGCAACGAAAAAGTTCATACACGATTTCTTTGATTTTCCTAATTTCATTGCAGCAATGAAATAAATTCATTGCAACGATACTTATTCATTGCAGCAACGAAACAAATTCGTTGCAGCAACAACGAACAATTTGCAGTTGATGAACACATTTTCGTAGCGGGAATGAAGAAAATGTACGTTAGCTCAATTTCCATGACAAAAGTTGTTGGGGTGATGAGTATGCTCATCCCTGTGACGATGCTTTTCCGTTCAGTGTGGAAATTTTGTAAATTTTGAAAATTTTCGGAAATGAAAATTTTTACAGTCCAATACATAACAAATAATTTATTTTGATAACTGACGCCAGAAAATTTTAATATAGGTTAGGTAATGCATTTAAAGAAAGAAAGCCGATTTGTTAATTAAACTACAAAATAACTGACGAGTGCATGAAGCCCCGATCCCCAATGTTCAGAGAGAGTAAACAAAAAAAATTCACGTATGTGAAAAAATTAGGTACCCATTCATTTGCTAATGTTTGTTGTTGTCTCTTTGATTCTTTGTGCTCGCTGTAAAAAATAAATATTTATATATAATATATAAAATATAATATATAAAATATGCTATATAAAATATACTATATAAAATATAATATATAAAATATAATATATAAAATATAATATATAAAATATAATATATGAAATATAATATATAAAATATAATATATAAAATATAATATATGTATAAAATATAATATATAACATATAATATATAAACTATAATATATAAAATATAATATATAAAATATAATATATAAAATATAATATATAAAATATAATATATAAAATATAATATATAAAATATAATATATAAAATATAATATATAAAATATAATATATAAAATATAATATAACGGGACCGCCAAATTACTTTTTTTTGAAAATGCTATAAAAAAAAACTACTGAATATTTTCTCAAATTTATTTTTTTATTTGAAAGTACAATCCTTCCGGTTAATAATGAAAAATAATTTCATTCAAATGGCTGCTTCGGCTGGCCATGCAGTAGCCTACACGATCGGTCTAATTTTTAAGCACTTTATCGATTGTGTGCAGCTGTATTTCACCAATGGCTTCACGAATATTGTCCTTTAAAGCGTCAATTGTCTCTGGCTTGTCGGCGTAACACTTATCTTTGAGGGCACCCCACAAATAATAGTCCAACGGTGTCAAATCGCAGCTCCGAGGTGGCCAAACGACATCAGGTCTGCGGCTGATAATGCGATCTTCAAAAACATGGCGCAAAACATCGAGTGTAGCTTCGGCTGTGTGGCACGTAGCGCCGTCCTGTTGAAACCAAATGTTGCCAATATCCTCCTCTTCAATTTTAAGGACCATGATTTAAGGATATGTACCTGGAATGTTCGAACGTTATACAGGACTGGTGCCACTTTCCAACTGGCGGATGTCCTCGGAGAATATAAAGCTGACATCACAGCGATCCAGGAAATGCGATGGACAGGATATGGTTGCACCGGAAGGGAAAACTTCGATATTTACTACAGCTGCCATGAGCGTAAGCACGAATTTGGATGCGGATTTATAGTAGGCAAGAGACTGCGACACCTAGTTTCAAGGTTCAACCCAGTGAGTGACCGCATAGCCACAATTCGCATCAAAGCGAAATATTTCAACATCTCGTTAATTTGTGTGCACGCACCGACAGATGATAAAGATGATGAGGTCAAAGAAACATTTTATGAGCGCCTGGAGGAAGTATATGAACGCTGCCCTGACCACGACATTAAGATTATTCTAGGCGATTTTAATGCCAAATTAGGAAAGGAAAGTGTCTTTCGACCAACCATCGGCAATCACAGTCTACAGGATACCACCTCCGATAATGGAATAAGACTGATAAACTTCGCCGCTGCGAAGAACATGGTAGTTAGTAGCACACGATTCCAGCATGAGGACATTCATAAGGCGACCTGGATATCTCCTGATCAACGGACGAAGAACCAGATTGATCACTTGGTAATAGATGGCAGGCACTCTTCTAGTGTAATGGATGTACGTGTGATTCGAGGTGCCAATATCGACTCGGATCATTACCTGGTGGCTGCGAAAGTTCGCACGAGATTGAGCAGGGCGAAAAACGTACGGAGCCGAACACAGGAAAAGCTGGATATTGACAATCTACAAATACCGGAGATATCAATGTCCTATCGACAGAAACTCTCTCTCCAGCTGGAGCAGAATACCCCCCCTCCCGAAGACCCAGATGCGCAGTGGAAGCACATCTCCCATTCTTTGGAAACAGCTGCAAGGACTGAACTTGGCTATCAAAAACCGTAGAAGGATAAGCCATGGTACGACGAAGAATGTCGCATTGCAACTGATGAAAAAGACGCTGCACGTATGGCAACGAAACAGTCAGTTACAACGCGTGCTGCGAGTGAGCGATACAAGAGGCTGAGAAGGGAGGAAAACCAACTATTTAGGCGAAAAAAATGGCAGTGGGAGCAGAGAGAGACTGAAAGAACCGAAATGTGCAGGATGAATGGTGAATCCCGTAAGTTTTTCCAGAGGGTAAGAAGATCGACCAAGGGGCCTAATAATGGGCTGCCCTCCTGCAAGGACGAGAATGGGAATCTGGTGACTGAGAAGCAGTGTGTGCTCAAAATGTGGAGAGACCATTTTTCAGCACTACTCCACTCAGATTCTTCCACTGAAGATCAGGAGGTAATGATAGTGGAAGATAGTATAGATTGTCCATTTATCCATCGCGTATAAGGTCTTGTCGAGCGTATTATGTGAAAGACTAAAGCCAATTATTGAAAACCTGATTGGACCTTATCAGTGTGGTTTTAGACCAGGCAAGTCCACAACTGACCAAATATTCACGCTACGCCATATCCTGGAAAAGACCCACGAAAAGCAAATCGATACATACCACCTTTCTGTCGATTACAAAGCTGCTTTCGATAGCCCCATACGGGGAAAACTGTACGAAGCTATGTCTGAACTTGGTATTCCGGCAAAACTGATCCGCCTCTGTAGAATGACGCTGACCAACACCAAATCAGCAGTGAAAGTGGGGAAAGACCTCACTGAACCATTCTGTACCAAGCGAGGACTTAGACAAGGCGACACACTTTCGTTCAATCTCTTCAACATCTTAATGGAGATAATAATGAGAAACGCTGCAGTAAATACGAACAAGACCAATTAACACGAAAAGTCATATGTTGCTGGCGTATGTTGACGACATAGACATCATTGGGCGAAATTTGCGAGAGGTTACTGCAGTATTTTCAAGAATCGAAATGAAATCAGCGAAGGTGGGTCTTGCTGTTAATGAGGGCAAGACAAAATTGATGTTGTCAACGACTAGAGAAACCTCTCGACTTGGTTCTCACTTGAACGTTGACAACCGATTTAATTTTGAAGTGGTAGATGAATTTGTCTACCTTGGATCCGACGTGAACAAGGACAACAACGTCAGCCTGGAGATAGATAGGAGAATTGTGCTTGCAAATAGATGTTATTTTGGGCTCAGCAAGCAGTTTAGGAACAAAGCCCTCTCTCGACGGACAAAAGTCCAGCTATATCAGACTCTCATTGTACCTGTCTTGACATATGGCTCCGAAACTTGGGCCATATCGCAAGCGGATGAAAAACACCTGGGAGTTTTCGAGAGAAAAATTCTCCGTAGAATATATGGTTCTGTTAGGGAAAATGGCGAGTACCGACGTCGCTGGAACGCAGAGCTATATAATCTCTATTCTGACGTGGACATAGCTAGACGAATCAAAGTGGGCCAATTGCGTTGGCTAGGCCATGTTATCAGAACGGATGAAGATGAGCCAGCGCGAAAGATTTTTGATAACGTACCCGATGGAAGCAGGAAAAGAGGACGACCAAGACTCCGCTGGAAAGACCAGGCATAAGAATCCCTCCGTATCCTTGGTGTTACCAACTGGCGAGAAAAGGCGAAGGATAGAGCCAGTTGGAAGAATATGTTGAAATTTGTTTAATTTGTTTGTTTAATTAATATGTGTAAGACGTCTGACCTCATGAGGTTGTAACATAGTCAATAAAAGTAAAAAATATATAAAATATAATATATAAAATATAATATATAAATATAATTTGTGTTTTTTAATTTTACAAAAACCTCGTAAATGACAAAATTTACAAATTGCACGTAAGAGACAAATTTTACTTGTTACTTGTGAGAAAAAATTTGTTTGAAAAAATGTTTCTACTCCCCTTTAGAGAGTCGCAAGCCAAATTTCTTGTAAACCCCATATTTTAAAAGTTATTAATGAAAAATGAGTTGTTGGCGCTTACGTGGTCTAAGAAGAACCGCGACGATATGTGGATGGCATTGTGTGTTTTGGGGATACATATTCTGGGAACATAATTGAGTGGTTCTTCTGTTCGTCCTACGTCTATCTATCTATCGAAATATCCACTTCTCTTTTTCTTTTCAGATTACATAGCCAATCACAAAGGTGATGAAACTGTAAACTGTCTCTTATTGTCACGTGTCCTCAACCAAACCAACCCAAAGCTGTTGCAACACCACTGGGGCAACATGCGGCGGAGACAATTGTGAGAAAATACTTCAGCAAGACTACCAGTCCACAATAGGTGCGGAAATATACCTAGCCATAACAACGAGACCTGGGGTCGATTCTGTTTTCAGTGAAAAAACTGCAGTGTTATTTTAGTTACAAGAATTATCACTGAAAAGTTTTCACAGAATCAGATTCCATCCCCTGATGTTATTCATTCTATATCTAAATTACCGCAAAAAAAAACTCAATATGCTCAAAAAACTGTATATGCAATATACAATTTTCGTAATCATTCAGTAATCAAAGTTCCATAGTTTAATACTATAGTGACAGAATATCTTTTCGGAGTTAACTCCATGTAAGCTGAATCTTCTCTCGGAATAGAGCACTGAATAGTTGTTCGCTAGTAACGAAACTAGGTGAAGCAATCAAATATTGTATACCAGCTGTTTTTAAAATAAAGGAAAAGGCTTCCAATATTCGTATATTTTCGAACTCAATATAATATGAACATAATGGAAAATTGACAGCGACCAACGAAATTTTACATCCACCCAGAAGAGGTGGATCATCTCTTTTCATATGTTGTCTTTTATTCATTCTCTTTTTGGACATTGGATAGTTAAACGCGTTTGAATTATTTAATACAACTTCTTGTGAAACTACTGTTAAATAAATAAACACGCTACCGAAAAAAACTGAATTTGCGGTACTTATATAATGGGTCAAGCAGCTCACTACTTCCACGCAGTATGTCCTGGGCAATGGCTTTTCGGAAACCTCCGTTAGCTAGCTAGAGTGAGAAGGCGAAACAAATGAGCATCAAATCAGGTATAGTAGGTGACTGATGTCACTGAAGCTCATCAAACAATCGGGCATATTCTTTTGTCCTTAGAAGGCGGATGAGCCAAACATACGGGCCAACGGCGGATAGAAACTAAAAGAAGAAAATCCAGGTTCAACATATCGCATCCTGGTCAGCGTCTGATCCATAATGGGCGGCTGCAATCAAATATCCTGGCAGTAGGTAAAATGCAAAAACCCGGTGGGCTGGGTTTGCCTCCCGCCACCGTTCATAATGGCAGTGAAAATACAAAAACGAAACAGAAAACATAAACAACCCCTATTTGTTGACGACCCCCGCAAACGTTATAAGGACCACGATTTACGGATATGCACTTGGAATGTAAGAACTCTATATAGATCCGGTGCAAGTATCCAACTGGCAGATGTCCTCGAAAGTTATAAGGCTGACATTACCGCTATCCAGGAAATGCGATGGACAGGACATGGCTGCACAAGAAAAAGAAACTGCGATATATACTACAGTTGCCATGAAAAAAAACATGAATTTGGTTGTGGATTTGTAGTTGGCAAAAGACTGCGACATCTAGTCTCTAGGTTCAATCCTGTGAGTGAACGAATAGCCACAATCCGCATAAAAGCGAAATATTTTTATATTTCCCTAATTTGTGTGCATGCCCCGACAGAAGAGAAAGATGATGATGCCAAAGACATATTCTATGAGCTCCTAGAGGAAACGTATGACCGCTGCCCTGGCCATGACATTAAGATTGTACTAGGAGATTTTAATGCCAAAGTAGGAAGGGAGAATGTGTTTAATCCAACTATTGGCAATTTCAGTCTTCATGCTGACAGTTCCGACAACGGTATGAGACTGATTGACTTTGCCGCGGCAAAAAACATGGTCATCAGTGGCACAAGATTCCAGCATAAAGACATCCACAAGGCTACTTGGGTATCCCCTGATCAAAGAACTAGGAACCAAATTGATCACGGGGTAATTGATGGAAGGCACTCATCCAGTGTAATGAACGTACGAGTGATCAGAGGAGCTAACATCGATTCTGATCACTACCTGGTAGCAGCAAAGGTTCGCACAAGATTAAGTAGAGCGAAAATCGTACGAAACCAGACGCAGAGGAAGCTGGACATCGGAAAGCTGCAATTACCAGAGGTAGCCACAGCCTACTCAAGGAAGCTCTCGCAACTTTTGGCACAGAACCCACCCCCTCCCGATGACGATCCTGATGCGCAGTGGAAACCCATTTCCGACTCTATAAAAACTGCCGCAACAACCGTACTTGGTTTCGAAAAACCGCTTCGCAACAAACCGTGGTACGATGAAGAGTGTCGCATAGCAAATGACGAAAAGAACGCTGCACGTATGGTAATGCTTCAGTCAATTGCAACGCGAGCTGCAACTGAGCGGTATAGGGAGAAGAGAAAGGAGGTAAACCGTCTCTTTAGGCGTAAGAAACGGCAGTGGAGAAAACGCGAGAGTGAGAAAATTGAGACATACAGAAGGAAGAACGAAGCCCGAAAATTCTACCAAAAAGTTAAAAACGGAACTAATGGACATGGTTCAGGGCCCCCCTTCTGTAAAGACAAAGACGGAAATCTCGTCGCAGATGTGCAGAGCATGTTGGGAATATGGAGAGAGCATTTCTCCGCGCTACTAGTACCTGAGATATCCGATGACGATGGGACAATCGATCACAATATGGACGACGACGTCGATTGCCCACCTCCTAACCAAGACGAGGTCAGAACAGCTATTGCCCGGCTTAAGAACAACAAAGCCGCAGGAGCCGATGGATTACCGGCGGAGCTGTTTAAGGCTGGCGGCGATGAGCTGATAAGGTGCATGCATCAGCTCATTAGCAAAATTTGGTTATTTAAAAAAGGTGACCCGACTATTTGTGCCAACTACCGTGGAATAAGCCTTTTATCCATAGCATATAAGGTTCTATCAAGTATAATGTGCGAAAGACTAAAACCAATTATCGCTGACCTGATTGGACCATACCAGTGTGGCTTTAGGCCTGGAAAATCGACAACTGACCAGATTTTCACGCTACGCCAAATCCTGGAGAAGACACACGAAAAACAAATCGACACCTATCATCTATTTATCGATTATAAAGCAGCCTTCGATAGTCCGATACGGGAGAAACTCTATGAAGCAATGTCTGAGCTTGGTATTCCTGCAAAACTCCTACGCCTTTGCAGGATGACCTTGACGAACACCAAATCCGCAGTGAAAGTTGGTAAGGATCTTACCGAACCTTTCGAAACTAAGCGAGGCCTCAGGCAAGGCGACACCCTATCGTGCGATCTCTTTAACATCTTAATGGAGATCATTATGAGAAAAGCTGCAGTCAATATCAATAAAACCATCAGCAGCAAAAGTCACATGCTGCTCGCGTATGCTGATGATATAGATATCATTGGGCGCACAATTAGAGAAGTTACTGCGGTTTTTTCGAGAATTGAGAAGGAGTCAGCAAAAGTGGGTCTGACGGTGAATGAGGACAAGACAAAATTAATGGTTTCAACGAACAGGGCCTCCACGCGATTAGACCAAAGCGTGAACGTTGATAACCGTTATAACTTCGAGGTAGTGGACGAATTTATATACCTCGGATCTGCCGTGAACAAAAACAACAACGTCAGCCTTGAGATCAAACGGAGAATTGTGCTTGCGAATAGATGTTATTTTGGGCTAAGCAAGCACTTTAGAGATAAAGCCCTCTCTCGAGTAACAAAAGTCCAGCTGTACCAGACTCTCATTCAACCTGTCTTGCTTTATGGCGCAGAATCCTGGGTCCTATCGCAAGCAGACGAAACATCTGTAGGAG
This sequence comes from Phaonia tiefii, assembly GCA_963931995.1. Classification (NCBI taxonomy): domain Eukaryota; kingdom Metazoa; phylum Arthropoda; class Insecta; order Diptera; family Muscidae; genus Phaonia; species Phaonia tiefii. The sequence goes on from OZ008369.1 coordinate 67,431,328, forward strand.
TCTTCGAGAGAAAAATACTCCGAAAAATTTATGGCCCTATAGTGCACAACGGCGAGTATCGGCGACGCATGAACCATGAGCTATATGAGCTTTATCCTGACATTGACATAGTTAAGCGGATCAAGATAACGCGATTGCGCTGGCTAGGCCATGTCAGTAGAATGGATGAAGATGAACCAGCGCGAAGGCTTTTCGAAACCGAACTCGAAGGAAGACGAAAAATAGGAAGACCAAGACTCCGCTGGAGGGATCAGGTTGACGAATCCCTGCGTACACTTGGTATTGCCAACTGGAGAGATAAAGCAAAAGATCGAACTGGTTGGCGAAATATGTTATCTTCGTTTTGTAAGGTCCCTGACCCCCCGGGGTTGTCCGAGACCGGATAAGTAAGTAAGTAAGTATAATGGGTCATAACTTCTAGATTTGGTTATCGATTTTCTTCAGATATGGTTTGTCTACTTCGTCGAAATAGAAGCCGAAAAACAATTTAATTTTTATTTTTTGTGAATTTGTTATTACAATTATTCAGACTTTTTTATTGTGTTCGGCAAGAAACGTTTTTTGAACTGTTTTGCAACTGCAATTAAACTACTCTATGATTTAAAAACAATGTGTAGAACATTTGTAGCCCACATATGTACACACTTGTCCTGATGTTTCTGGCTCAAAATTTAGTTAAAATTTGGAAACTAACGGCCGATTTCACCACGATCAGTTATCATTCAGTTAGAGCTAACGAACAGTTTAGCTGTCAGTTTGTATGGAATTTATATTTTTTAACTGTCAGTTAGCTTTACCTTTGTTTGGTGAAATTGGGCGTAAGCCCGACAAAAAGTAAAATTTATAAAACGTCCATAAATACACACAAACGATATATTTTTTTAACCAGATACATTTTATTATTCTTTATTAATTATTTACAATAAATATTTCAACCGAGCTGCCCCAGAAAATGTTAACTAATAATCAGACAATTTGCGTGTCTCCCAAAAACCCTTCCCTTACAACGATGTCTCACTAAAACTACGAAGAGTTCTTTTGGAATGCTCACTGTATCGCTTAAAATTCAATATTTCGAAAAGTTTGTTTTGAACGCGAAAATCCCGCTAGTGTGCAAAATATCCTGTAATATAAAAACAAAACAACAACTACCCTATGTATATCTCCTTTTCTCATTGTAAAGATTATTAGGTATGTGATGGAAGTTGCATTATTTTTGGCATATTGCCTATAATTGAATATATAGTCTATGACACAACTTACCTTCAAGGTATTTCTTCTTTGTGAAGTAGTATTGTTTTTTGTTTTTAAACTTACGTAAAAGTAACAATATTTGTCAATACAATGCGAATTTTTGGATTCCTCTAATTAGTAGTTACTTTTGTATTACTACGTACGCAGTACACTGTAGACGTCCGTCTTATGAAGAGTAGTTTATTAATTATAGATGTATTTTCAAATTAATTTTGGAGCAGAATAATGTAGTAGTGGTTGTAGTATAAGAAGTTGTAGCACTTTTCATTTTCGATTAATTTTAGCAGGCAGATATTGTTGTTGTAGTTGTAATAGTATATAATAGTAGCAGTAATACAAGCTGTCATTTCGTTCTTCTCCCTGTACTATCCTGATGCTGCAGCTTTTCAAATTAAGTCTTTATCTGGTAATTGATTACATTACGTTTTACAAAACAATTTATACATACATAGAAAAACTTATATATATATATACATACATGTGTATATGTATATATAGTCTGCATAAACTCTTAATAGAAATTATGTTTACTCTACACGAATTACTATGTAGAAAACTGGCAAAGAGAAACATGAAACATCTCAAGATTTAAATTTAATCAATTGTGATGATATGCACAGGTATAATGCTATACAAACATATTTCAATTCAACAGGTACTAACATAGTAAATCAGACAGTAAATCAGATCAATTTCCATTACATAATGCATTTTTATCGCATTTGCTAAAATGTCCTAGTGTAACAAATCACATGGCGCGCTATCACGTTCCTTCGAAAAATCATATTACATTACACCCTAATTTGCTTTTTTTTTTAGAAATTTGTTCGATTGACTTACAGATTTCTTTTTTTGTAGGCATGTACGATTTACTATAGGGACGTATCGATTTATATTTAGTTAGTATTTCTGTTAGATTTGCGCCCAGTGCCACCATTGGCAGAACTACTTATACTACTTTCAGTAGTATCGTTGCGTTCACGAGTATGTTGTTGGGAGTTTTTCAAGTCTTTTACATCTACACCGCCAACAGTACGTTGATTACGTATTGTTGTGCTGATATTTATACTACTACTATTCACACTACTACCAACACTAGCATTACTTCCTGTACTCTGACGGTTTTCACGGGAAACATCTGGAAAGACAAACAAAAAAATAATAAATTAAAATGTTAATTTTTTCGCTCCCTAACGTTAATTAGAAAATATAGCCATAAAATGTATTCAAATCCTATTGAATTATGAATATATTCCTTACACTATAAGATTGCTCGGCCAAAATTTCAGAAAATTTAAAAATTTAGTCGATGAAAAACTGCGGGCAATTCGCGGAAGCCGACATGTCTGTCTCTCGCCAATGGAAATACAAACAGTTCAACTATCCCACATAATAGATTCTATTTTAACCAGAAAATATTCTCATACCAATAAAAATTACCCGGATAAGGCCATATAATCATTAGGTTATGGTTGATCAGAATGACCCACTCCCATATTTCGACGAATATTCTTAAATATTGAACTACATTCTCCCGTAATATAAAATTTCGCAAATAAAACTAATGTGACAACATTTCAGTATTACACGGCTCAACTTCTCTAAATTAAGACCTGAAGAGAGTTTGGGGATTTTGTTAAAAAATTAATGGGAAATTTGGAAATAATTTACATATTTGCTTTCAATTTTTACGGGTCAAAATTTGCAGAGGAACAAAAATGTTTAATAAAGGCGTAAATACTTTTTGTGAAAACTTATAACATTATCGAACTGTTTAATATACATCTAGGTGTTTATCCATACCTTTTTCTTTGGGATTTTCAGTGCGCAATGTTACTGTAACATTGCAGCCACTATTCACAGCACCAATTATATTTGAAGATGCAGCACCAACACCTGAGGAATTTACACCAGCAGCAGACTGCATAGTGACATTACTACTACTACAAATAACACCAGCTGTAGAATTATTTTGTTTTTCATTAGTATTTACAGCACTTGAACCATTGCCGGTGGTGCTCGAGGACATAATTATTGTGGAGGATGGAGGCAATGTTGCCGTCACCGCCGGCTCATGTTTAACAGCAATGGGTGATGATGTACCGACTGCAGATGTAGCGCTATTATCATCTTTCCGTTGGGCCACCTGGGCATAACTTAGGCGAGACGCCGATGATAATCCAGCGGAAACCACGGCAGGATTTGATGTGTTGTTCTGAGGCGTTACTACGGTAGCTCCAACAGCAGCAATGTTTTCTGTGGATGTTGAGCTGGTGGAAGTGGATGCATTTTTCTGCTTTGTAGCATCTTTTGGAGTTTCTTTTTTGGCAATTAATGCTGCAATGGCTGGTGGTTTTTTGTGGTTATTTATATTACACTCGGTTAGGTTTGTTGTCATTGTTGCAACACTACATACTGCCGCTACAGTGGAACAAGATCCAATTCCAGAAGTTTTGGCATTACGTTCATCACTACTGCTACTACTGATAGACATTGTAGTGTTACATGATGCTGCTGATGCTATTTTATGGCCACCACTAGCTGGTTGTGTATTTTCCATGGCATATACCAAGTATTCGTCAGTCTTGTTAGTTTTATCATTGGGGTTAGTAGTTGTCACAACATTGGCTTCACTACCACCAACACCACTACTTATTGCGTCATTTAATGTGGTCGCAGCAGACAATGGGGAGGCAATAAATGTTGCAGCAATATTGTTGCTGCCCTTAATATTTGTTGTAGTTAAATTTGCTGTATTGTTTTGTTGTTGTGTTACACACTTTATCACAGTTGGAGAGTTATTATTAGCATTGTTAGAATTTTGTTTATTTGTCAAGGATTTATGGTTATTATTGTTGTTGACAATTTGTTGTTGTTCACGTTTAATATCATCTGTAGAAGCTATCTCTATGGCGGGTGTTGTTGTTGAAATGTTGTTGTTAGCGATTGCTATGGCTGCTGCTGTAGCATTACTGCTGTTGGTGGGAGTAGGACTAATAGCGGCATTACCACGTTGTTGTTGCTGATAAAAGTATTGCTGCTTGTAGCTATTGCTGTGGCTGGAATCTTTGCGCGATTTTTTTCCACCCATTGAACCACTTCCAATAGTGCTGTTGCCATTGCCACTACCACGTACCACATCAGCTAAACGATTTTCAGACCAACCACTACCACCATTAGTACCGTTTCCCGAACCGGTTGAGGAACTATTTTGCTGCAACAATGATGAAGAATTACTGTTTGTATTTTGTTGCTGAGATTGCTGATGCTGCTGCTGATAGGGTTGAATATTGACGTTTTTTGGTTGCTGCTGTTGATGAGTATGATGAGGCTGTTGTTGTTGTTGTTGTAGATCAGCACTGTTGCTATTGATACTATTGCTAGTGATAGGCATGTTGTTATTGGCAGATGATGTAGCATCATTTAAACTCACTTGTTGTTGCTGCTGCGGATTGGCAGTTTGTTTGCTATTTGAGCCACCGGTTGAAGAAACATTACTAGAGGCCACGGATGATGAGGTGGCTAAAAAAATCCAAAAACAATTTATTTTTCGACATTAGTGCGTAAATTATATGTATATATATATATTCATGTATAAATCTTTTTACAAATACTTAGTATTTTCGCGTTACAACTAATGTTATACTTTTTTATAGGCGCAGTTTTGGCCCAAAGTGTTATTTGTCTAAGACGCTCAATAAATAAGACTCATTGGAACACAAAAAAACAAGATATGTATGTAGATATAGACATAGCCCAGTATTTTTGACTATAAATTCTTTATATATGACCACGCCCCTTTGTACAATCCCGCACATATTTGCAGCAGATCTTAGAATATTTACACCTAACCAACATACCCAATTTTGTATAACGTATAGCTGTGTTAAAAGCCAGCTCAACAGGCTTTATATACCATTGATTGGGAGCAGAAAACACTTCCAAGCAATATAATATGTACGACATTACAAAGGTAGTTCACGCTCCTTTACAAATGGTGGTAAATATAAGTTGGTAGTGTAGAGTTGTTTGAGGCAATAATTTATCTTAGATACAACACTAATTATGTGTTGCTTGAAATACAAACTATCATCTTTAATAACTTCCTACATTTCAAATTGGGGACAAACTCTATAACCTGTCCATCATAAACTAATCGGGCATCTGTACGAACATGTGTAGAAAACACCATTCCTATTGGTTTGAATGCATCAATGCTAAGTCTGTTCTCAATAGAGCTCGCAAAATATGCTCAAATTTTTCTACCCGGTCTGCTCACTCAAAAGACTGGAAAAAATTAGACGAAATCGCTCAGTGTCTGAACAGCAACCCTCTTTTTCTTTTCGTTCGTGTTGTCGGTCTCAGGTTTCCGGTTGAGCGTAACACACGAATCGGTCTCTTACTAACCGCTCGATACGAACAGAACCGTTCGTCGCTCGGCTACAGAGGGTCAGTGAGTCAAGCAAGAAAACAGCCCGCAAAAAAGGTCTTTATTTTTATTGTTGCGATTGCCTTATGTTGTTGCCTTAGATATTTCGTCGCAGGCGAAGCATTAAAGAGGAAGGGAAAAGAGGATTTGTGTGCATTTGCGTATGCATTTATAAGTATAGCCAGTGGCGCCGCGCAACAAAAATTTCTGTAAATCAAACTATTTGTCAACAAAATGAAAATGTAAAATAAAAGACAAATATGTGTACAGGCCAAACAAAATTAATCTTCATGAATTTTGTTCAACAATGCTTATATAATGAAATAATAAAAACATTAAAATAATCTCCATGAGATACATACATACATATGTATTTTTTCTTATAACTTAGGAATTAGGAATTAAGTTTAACAATTAATAATGACCTATCCCCATGCGCAACACACATATATGCTCAGAAGACCGTTTGCTGAGTTTTTACGAAGTAAAGGGTCACGAGTGAATACATGAGTCGAGCGGGCGAACAAAAACGGTCGTCGGTTGAGCGAAGTGGAAGCCAAAGAAGAACGAAGTTTTAGGGGTTTTTCGCGACAGTTTCGGATCGTGTCAGTGGACCAGTGGTTTTTTTCTGACAACAAGCACCAGAGAAACCAATTATTGCGAGCTCTGGATCTCAACCATCCAATCTTAGCATATGTTTAAAAATAAAAACATCTCTCCTCGACTTATATGTAATAAAATTACAATGCTAAACCTGCAGAAAAATATAACAAAAGCATAGTTGTCAATTCAGTGTTCTATTTGCTCATATTGTTGGGTCCTTATTTTTTTGTGCTGGTGAGGACATTTGTAAGATTGGCTGAAACACGTAGTTGATTTTGTAAACGCAAAGGGTGTAAGGACTAGCGACCGACCGTTTTATCGGATTCGTCGAAAAAAAAAATCGTGTTTTCATAAAACGAATTTGAAGGAACGAACGAATCGGCCCAATATAAAACGTAAATAAATAGGATTTCATGGGTCAAATGAGGTAATCCTTTTAGAAATATGCTAAAGGAACATGTGAAGAATAAATACCCTAAATAAATAAATCATCTGACCTATAGTATTTATTTATTCGGTATCATTAGTATTCATATTATTGGTGTTATAATTTTGACCGACTAGTTCATTCGTGGAAATTCGTTTTAGGAAAACAGGCCATTCAATTTTGAAAACAATTTGAAAAAAGCAGCTATAAAATATTTGAGTGATTCACCTAGGAGCGTTGTTAGTGAACAACAATTCAGTTCCGCTGAACGGCTCTATTCTGCCTTGTGATGGCAATCGCATTTCTTATGACATTTATGATTACAATTTCAAACCGCATAATAGTTGTTTAAAAATTGTATTAACAATTTTCCTCATTTGAATTCTAATACACTGGCGATTTACTACACACAAGGTGATTTAATTGATATTCGAAAATTAGGTGCTGCCTGCCAGACATTTGAATTTGTCTATACAATAATCGTGCCCCAATTTCTTTTTCTTTTCGCATATGTTGAAAAATGGTAATGAACCTGAATTTTTGCGTTAAATGTTTTGCATATGCAGCTTATATCACTGTTTTAAATAACGAAATTTTTTTACATTTATCCGTTTTTTAATCCGCTTATTTTTTTGTTATGTTTGACAGTAAAAACATGTTTTAATTTTTCGAATACAAAATCGAATCGTAAAGGCGGGACACACACGCCGGCATAACTGTCCGGTATGGCTGTTCAGGCCACCTGTGCAGTTATACCGCTACGTGTGTATGATAAAGTAGTAAGTTATTTTGAAATTTCCTTGAGTGCAGGCGGTTTTTGTTTAAAATGTCTAAACAGTGTGTCGAAGAATCCATAGACATACATATATCGTAGTGAACCTTGTGAAAAGCTAATAGTTTGCCCAAAGACGGTTTGCCTACGAAATTTCAGCTTGATTGTATCACGGGAAAAGGGTTAAAACCCAATCCAAAGTTTTTTCGGTGCGCATGCATGCATACATACCATGCATACATACAGACAGGTGAAGTTAATAATAACGAAGGCAATACAATTGTGGAAAATTTGAGGTCTTCATAGCTTCTTCCTGTTGCCAGAAATCTTAATGTTGCAGTTATGAAAGTAGCTTTAAATAAGTTGTCTCATCCATACGCAAATAATTATGTCTATCTTTAGGCGCAAATCTAACTTCGTTTAACAAATTAACATGCGAATACACGCTTGTCTTTTTTTAGCCGCTTCTTACACCAAATTTTAGGTTTTTTTTGTTTCGACCGATTTATAGCTAATAATAAGCCCACTATCGCAGTAGATGCCATGTTTACCGTACGACGAAAACACACAAACTGATGAGCCTCACATCAGTACCGGAGCGGGTGTATGCGCTACGGCGGCCTGAACAGGAATACTGGACAGTTATGCCTGCGTGTGTGTAGCCGCCTTAAGTGAAACGCTTGAGCTCCAGCACCTGGTGACATAAATCGTACGATTTCATGTGATTCGCAAATCGCGTTATTCTCGTCACATGCCCGATTATTCTGTCACTTAATATTAAACTATTGCATTTTGGTATTTTTAACACGTTATTTTTTATAACAATTAATGAGGAGTGGATTTGTTACCCAAGTTCATTTTATATTTTAAATTACTGTTAAGATATATTCAAAAATTGTAATTGAACTGATGAAGTAATCCCTAAATATGGTAAATTACAAAAAAAAAGATTTAAATATCTATCCATTGAAGGAATTATGGCAGATATTTTGTAACCATATAAGGCCTAATGGCTCGGTTATGTATATGAAGACAAATAAAATAAAAATAAATAAATAAAAATAATTTCGGGAATAAAGTAAATCCGCTATATTAATTTTTTGTTCACAATTTAAACACCAACGCTTCGGATTTGGCCGAAGTTTAAAATGTTTACCGAAGTTCGGCTTCGGCCCAAAAAATTACCTTCGGTCTAGCTCTAGTAAGGTCTCTGCAACAACTGTTGCTCCAATATGGCTAGTGACATTTGTTGTCTTTAGTGAACATTTCTGTTCAATTAGTAAGGTCATAAAATGAAAATACCAGCGGGTTCCATTTTTTTTTTTCAAGATTTATCAAATTTTATCAATATTTCGATTAGCATCGCTAATCATCCTCAGGGTTCCATATACAAATATATTTAACATTAATAACATATTGATCACAAAACGATTGCCAATAATTACATGTATTACAAATCACAAAAAAACAAATTACCCGTACGCAGTGTGCAAGCTTTCGTCAACTATTTCTGTTCTCTCTGTGTTTGCTTATTGTGTGTCGATATATTTGAGCGCATCGGTCAGTGTCGGTCTTGTAATTGAGTCTTTTCTCTGAGGGAACGTTAATTATGTGCAACATTTCGCGAGTGAGTCGTCGTGAGTAACGTGTCTCATCCGCTAAAATGTCAACGTCGTCAAATTTAGGATTATGACCCGTCACAGCACAGTGGGCCGCTAATGCCGTTTTCTGTTCCATAGGTTTGTCTAAAATTTTGTCATCGTGGTGCCAACATATACCTTTTGGCATACGTCAGTCTTATCCCCATTGCATTTTATCCGATACACAATATTAGACTTATCCTTTTCCGTCACTTTGGACTTTTTCCGGCTAAATAATCTGCTCAGGGTATTGTGTGATTTCAACGCCAACTCATATGACCGTTTGACATAGATATCGGAATGTTTCAGTCTCTCGGAATAACCAGGTGTATATATGTCAGGGATTTGTAAATTTTCGGTGGGGTTGTGTCTGGTTGATTTTGTCCTCGGTCCATAAATTGTCCTGTGTGTCCATCCCGATGCAGTAGATCATTTACTGTTCTGGCCGGAAATCATTTTTTCCGAAGAATTTCCCTTATTCTTCTTTTATTCTCCACATGAAACTCCTTGTCGCTGATCTTCAGAACTCTATTCACGAAATTTGAAGTTAATTAGTCTTCCGGACGCTGTAGTCTCTTGGTACCAATCTAGTTTAATCTATGGTAATCTTCTGTCCTTTTCCTCTTCCATCGTGAATTATATTTGTCCGTTGTATGTGTTAAGAGCCTTAAGTGCGTTATCCACTTCATTCCTCTTTATCACAACAAATAAGTCGTCAACATACATTGTCAAGATTTTGGGCTTGACTTCCAACCTCGTCAAAGTTTCGTCAAGTAGCTCGTTCATTATTATGTCAGCTATCACTGGTGAAGCTGGTGATCCCATAGGCATAGTGAACATTGATGTTCTACCATCTTCTTAAATTCCACAAAGGTTGGAAACACGTCAGATTTATTTTTGGTTGGGAAAACAAAAACTTTTCGAGAATAATCATCCACAAATGTCACCATATATCGGCAACCACAAAATGATGGGATCTTCCCAATATCCCATTCGCTCGAGTTCCTTTTTGTTTTGCTTCCCCTTCATGCAAACGGTACAAGGCTCGTTGCACTCTTTGGAATAGTTCAACCCAAAACTTGCATTCTTTAGCTTTTCCAATTTCTCATTGCAAATATGCCCAAGTTCCAAGCGCTTAAAAGCTTACATTGTTTACATTCACTTTTGACCTATTCCACAAAACATAGTGACGCAATAAAGAAAGTATAGAATCGAAATGAGTGCATATAATCCAGAAAATTTATTTTGTTACGTTTGTGGCAAAAGAGCTCTTTCAACAAATACTGGATCATGTACTGATGAAAGTGGAGCGTACTTTATTATATATCTCTGTTAAAAGTGCACAAATACCTCTTCCACATTAGGATCAAATACATATTCCACCGCTTCCAAGCCCTGACAGAGAACGTTATTTTTGTCGTGTAACAATGTATCAATCTGATTCCACCTGAAGGCCACGTCGAAGACGTCGGTCGATTGCTATTCAAACGTTACTTCACACTCAAAGAAGAGAACACATTTGTTTATTGCCACGATATAAAGGGACTGATAGATGCGATGGACATTAAATACGTCACAGCTGATTGGCGAATATTCATAGATTCTTCGAAATCAAGCTTGAAAGTCGTTTTGCAACACAAACATAATAAAAAAACCAAACTTTCTCATTGGCTGCAGCACAGATATAAGTGAAATAAAGTTTGCTACACTGTTCACATGTGGGGGATCAGTTGTGATCTGAAAGTCGTGGCGATGCTAAGAGGTGTCCAAGGAGGCTATACGAAACACATGTGGAAGACCAGATTTAAAGGAAACAATACGAGACGCATGACTGGTTTGCTCGAGATCCAAAGAAGAAAGGACGCAACTCCGTAAATGATCCACTCGTCAAAAATATCATTAAGGCCATTCTGAAACAACCGAAAATTCTCGATTGTTTGAAAAATGTTTTCCCAAGAATCAGCGAAGCAAAATTGAAGGAAGGTCCGATGTACGGAAGCTCGGGAATCAATAGAATTAATTGAGTTTTGTTAGATGGCTTATGAAAAAACTATGAAAAACTGCTTTCCGGGGCCCCACTCAAGGAAAACCAAATATACCGCTTTCCTTTGTTGATTATGTTGTAGTTGGCGTTGAGGTTAACAACTTTGCTGAACATCACTTTGGGCTATTCAGACATTTAGATGGTCAAAATGCATGTTAAAGGCAGAACAACTTACAATATCCTCTATTCGATATTTACTAACTTCAAATCGATATATCTCGTTTCCTAGACCTGAGCCAGCAAAACGCCTGGACAGGTATAACTTTTTTGGCCGATAAACTTTTCCCGATAGGCAGAAAGAAACCCCGCCAATCACTGACCCCCAACATTTCCTTTTAGTTCCTTTAGTTTCATCATCTTTATTGTTCCAACTTTACATATCGGTATTGTTGACTACAACATTTCCCTCAGTCTTCGGTTGGGGACGAGAACCTTTAGTCGCATTTTTCCACAAACCCTCTTTGCGTGATAAAAAATCATTTTATATTTAAATACTCGGTTAACGATTAACAGTCGACACCGTCTCAAGACAGTTACAGAATACGAAAACAGCGTTGATGCCACGACGATGTTGAAACGAAGTGATGTTGACATAAAAATGACAACGACAACCGTAATAAAGGCGATTGTTTCATTTGCTGTTTGAAAAGGGATGTGAACAACCTATAAAGATTAACTTTTAAAACAAAAATATTAAAGCCATGTGATGTTACTGAAACCCATATATCGAGCAGGGTCTATTTAAGCGATCATATTCCTCCAGGAACAAGTAAACTTAATGGCTTATATATTTATATGCCTTGTTAAAGGCAAAATTCTTAACATGAAATTTGTGAAACCACGACTTTGACTAGCAGATGACACGGATTTTGTGTATAATAATGAAAAATGCTAACAAAAAAAATTTTAAAAGACATGAACACAGTCTAGAGGCGTCAAGTCGCATGTCTAGGTGGCCAACTCACTGGTCATAAACGTGAGATAAATTGCTCATGAAACTCATACCTCAATTGGCCCATTGTTTACGTGATGTGTGGCCGTCGACCAAATTCAGCTTGTCTTTCGAGGGAAAAAATGCTCGAATTCATCGAAAGTTAATTGGGATGACATTGCCGGTAAGATTGTGGCAATAAGGTAGAAGCTCACCGAGAACGAACTTTGATAACAATTTCACGAACTTTTAAGCGTTGTTCGGTTTTGTTTTACCATGATAAAATAGCAATACTATGAAGTTTGACTTTGACACATCACAAAGCAACTGTCAAACATTCTACACCGAATAACCAAATAGCAATAAAATGACACTGTATAGCTTCTTCTTCTCCCTTTTTTTTTACTTCGGACTTTTGTTACCTTTTAATGTTAGAATTCATTTGTGTTGTATTTAATACAATAATTTTAGCACTCAAAACGAAATTCCGTTGTTGTTTTCTGGTTGGTTGTTTTGAACCATTGTCTCTACATGGTATTATTAAAGCAATTATTTTCAACATCCCCAACGTTCATATCACACCAAGCCAAATGTCATAAATTTGCTGAGAGAAATGTTAACCCTAGATATATGAATTACTCTCTGCATTCTATGCAATTATTCATACAACCAACTGTAGAAATTGACGTGGCGTTGCCATATGCTTATGAGAAATTGTCACATATCCCTCACCTTTGAACTAGTTGTGTTCCAGTCCAACAGTACTAGCTAGGAGGGACTTTATATGGTTCCGAAGCATCTCTTTTCAACTGGTATATACTATAGCTCATAGAAATAGTCCTGTACTAATAGTTATAAATTGACATTGAACTGACAAAATAGAACCAGTTTCTGACTAAAACTAATGGAAATAGTACTGCATCGGATTTTTTGTGATTATGTGCTATAATACTTTTAAACTACAATACTAATAATCAGTTTTAAAATTAAAATGTAAGTAAAATTTTTTGATATTTAGATTCGTTATAAGATGCATGGGATTGCATTTTTATTGTTTATAACTTTTTGTAGACCTCCGCTTAGTTATTGATATTTCATCTACTCACTTGTTCTTTAAAAATAAAGAAACAACAGACGGAAAAAAACAATGTGTTCCCGCTGAAAAGCCAGTATTTTTGTTGTTGATGGGTTGCAAATATAACCTGTTTGTAGCTTGTCTCTAATGTAGTAAACTTGTGCGTAAACACATTTGTGTTTGATATTCAATATTATGTTGGAGACACAATGAATAATATGATATAATTTTTTTGTTACCAAATTGTGGCTTTGTTTGTTGAAAATTGCTGAAAACAAAAACGTGACAGACAACAAAGCAGATCTTTAATTCATGAAAACAATGCTTGCAAACATATACATACATGATTTAGTTAGTGCTTTTCAAAGGTTGCATAATTCCCATATTCATAAAATGGTTTCGACATTTTTTAAATGTTACAAAACCATCTGCATGCAGCCGAATCTGATGGTCATTACAGCCACACACGAAATATAAAAGTTCTCAGTTTAGCCCGAGAACACAATGAAATCACCATATTCATTGCCACCCCACTCAACACACAATCTTCAGCCACTGGATAAAGCCTTTTCAGACCTTTTAAAACGTACTACAATGACGAAATAAGGAGATTTATGTGAGAACATGGTAGAAAAGTAACGCACTTAGATATTGCCAGCCAGTTTATTAAAGGTTCAGACTGGTCAAATAGCCATAAATGGTTTTAAAACTACAGGAATTTATCCGTAAAATAAACATATTTTTACCGATGCTGATTTGATGCGGAAAACTGGTGAGTATTAAAAACAAAAAAAAGTAATTAGATCTGTTCAATTTTCACAAGGTACAGTTGAAGCTACGAACCCAAATCCAATGACTGTAGGAACGACAATTGCAGTCACAATATATGGCTCTCTGTCCCGAAATACGCTGACAAAAAGTATTACACAATAAATAACACAAAGGTATATTACGATATAATTGTTAACACCTTTTTATTTTGTTTAAATTAGTTCTTTTGGCCGCTCCCTTTTTTTTGGTTACGTGCTTACGAAATTTTCGCAAAGAGCTGAGTACTACCAAGCAAATTAAAAGTGAACAAAATTTCCTTATTTTTTATACACGTACTTCTTATGGCAAGAAAGCATGTTTCATAAAAACTGAATACCGGGCTTTTCATTTCCTGGAAAATTTTTGGAAGGAAATTTGTCATTTATTTCAACGGAAAAAATTGTTGCACTTCATTTTATTTTTAACTAATGTGGTGTTACTTTTGATTGATAAAATTATCGATATTAATAATTTATGTATTAATAATTTTTATATTTAATAATTTATGCATATTGCAGTTGATTTTACATATAAAGTTGAAATAAATGAACTGACAATGAAATGTCAAGATTCCGGTCCCAAACAATTGTTTAGTACGATTGTTAGTAATCAATTCATCAAGTTTCAAGAATTTTACTTTGTTTTATTTTTCTTATTTTATTTAGATCTGTTTTTATTACTATTTGTATGCGCTCCCGTTTTTTTTTTTGTCAGCGCTATTACTGAAGCTATCATTAGAATACAAGCAAACAAGCCCTATTATATGTACCTTTAAAAAGTGTATGGTGCAGAATGGCGACTAAGTGTGCAAAACCGTAATGGACAAACCTGCTCTCGATCAAAATTTTGTTTGTACACTTACACATTTATGTGTATTTTCGTGCAGTGAATATATCTTGTCAATGCCTTGTGAATCAAGTGACGAAAGCAAACGAGTTTTCTAAAGAGAAAATTCCTCAATATTTAGAAACATTTTTAAAATTTAAATTAAGTGATTGATTGTCGTCGGCATAAGGAGAGGAGCTTTTGCTGCAGCTTCAAAGAGTTCTGTGGCAGAAATTTTCATGAATGATATTTTTTAGGTGAATATTGTTCTATGCTTATTAAATTAAAAACCAATAAAAATTAACGAATTTACATTTGGTGTCTGCTTTTGTTCAGCGAAACTCTTCTAGATGGCTTCTAGGCAACAGTAGAGATATTGAGTGACATTTATCATATTTTTAATTCCATAAAATTCTGTCGATTTCTATAGCCGTGATTTGGTCCCAGTGTTTAAAAACTACAAATACTATTATATGTAGATTGAACATGGTACATGATGAACAATTTGTTATCAATAACAATCAGCAAAAATTTAATATGTTCAACGAATTTTATATCCACATATATTATAAAATAACTTCGATTTTGATGGATTAATACTCAGGATGTTGTCAGACATCCACCATACATATAATAGAAATATTTGAAATTTGTATGTATACTAACCCACACAGTTTCCAAGTCTTTTTCATAGAGTAAACTTGGGTTGAGTGACTACCACTCTCAGTAAATATATGATATTATACGTGGTTCCAAATGAACGTTGGTTGTTGAAGTGGATTGCTTTAATAACACATCAAGAGAATAACGGCACTTCATGTTTGTGTGTTCAAATAGTTGTCTTAAATACAACACACATGTATACTAACAATAGCAGATAACAAAAAAAAAACTAAAGAACATTTAAATTTCAGAATTCTCCACCAAAACGACATGAAAAATGTAAGTCAACAGTTCAGTTTGCGATAAACATGTATCTATGTATGTCACATACCATATGACAATAGCATATTATTCTTCTATAGCATATTTACTCTATAGTCTTTTTATTGAATAAAGTAGTGTTTTCTACAACTAAATTCTTTTTATATATTTACTAGCTGAAAAGCCCGATACTTCGTTATCGGTAGTTTTATGAACTTTTTAAACTTTCCCCCAGTTTACTCGCTAATTTACCAAGTTTCTGGCCTAAACTGCAAATAGTACCATACCATGGAGTAATGGCATATCCGAATTAACAAATATTGAAAATTTCAGCTTTTTACCCAAAGGTGTTTGGGCAGGCCGCCATGGGAGAGACTTTTCCGCTTTTTGTCCCTCCCCGTAGGAATTTCCAAAAATCCCGTCTTAGCGGACGTCTAGAGGATGGACCTCCATGCCAAATTGCAAGTTCCTAGCTCCAGCGGTTAGGGCTGGGCGATGTTGAGTCAGTCCGTCATTAACGTTATTCTTTTATATATACATATGTATATAGAAGATTTGTATTATTTTATTTTACGTTTTTTATTCGACCTTTTTGAATAAATGGATCTAAATTTTTGAATAAGCCTAAGCCTAATAAGCCTCGAGTCTATTTATTCAAAAATTATTCGAAACTTATAACATTTGAAAATTTACAAATAAAGCAAATAACATTATTTATATGTTTACAATGCTGTAAATGATTACTTCACAATGAAAATCATATAAATTATTCATTTCGGGGTTTTTTTTCTACAAAAAGGCGAGCATTTGAGGGCTGTAATGAAGGCATTAGAAATTATACCAAATTGATTCCTATAGTATTCGTTGCAGATCTCTCATGTCTATCAATAAACTTTGAAATAACCTCACGTTAAGCATATTATTTCAGTTTCTTAATAAAATATTTAATAGTAGTAGTATTAAGTAAATAGAATTTAAACTCACCTGGCAGTGGTGGAAATGCAGCTGCTTCTAAATCAAATTGCGGCGGCTGAGGTGGTGCAACATTTTGCTGTTGCTGTTGTTGTTGCTGATGGTGGTGTTGATTATGACTCTGATGATGGTTATTATGATGGTAGTTGTCATGATGACGACCACCTCCGCCGCCCCCACCATGGCTAACACTAGATCGATCACTATTACCAGTATAACCGGATGAACCACCGCCACCTCCGGCATGGCGGCCACCACCACCCTCGAAATTGCGCCCACCACCAACATCACGTCCACTACTCCCACCACTTCCTCCTCCTCCCCCACCCCCACCACCACCAACACCACCACCACCACCACCGCCACCACCACCACCACCACCTTCATTACTGTGATGATGTGGATTGTAATGATGAGAAGTGGATGAAGAAGACGACATTTGATG